>APFE031294166.1:0-17558 GCA_000404065.3 Pinus taeda
TATATATATCAAAATTTTATGCTTAACTACGATTTGTTTTATATAATGTGAACCATGCATATTACAAAGCAACAAATAGTAAATGCTTTGCAGCTAGAAATAAATTTTTATTGATAGAGATATTTTTGATCTAATTAAGATAAGATACATTATAGGTTTTCTATGTTATTCAAAAAGTACCTTTAGAATCAATAAATTAGATCAACTAAGCAGGCCTTCAGATACCTAGCGATGTCTGCGTGCTCTAAAGGGTATAGGTGTATTTAGGTGAACATGTTGTCCTAATAATATATAAAAAGAAAGAAATAGAGAATTCGAAAGGAAATAAAGTATTACAATGGAACTAGCCACATATTCCATCCATGAAAGTAATAACTTCTCCTTGATTATTAGGAATGGTTTGCAGCCACCCTTGAACTAGAGTTAAACATTAGTAATCATCATTTACATGTATTTTATTTTATCGATAAACATTTTCTAGATTCACCTTTTGTAGAGCCTAGTTTACTTAAAGAGAGATAATACTGTGTGAATTAACTTGTACTATGATGATTTATTTATGACTATAATAATATTCCACAAATTGCAAGTCTCAAGTAACTCCATCAAGATTTCCTTCTCCTTTGTATTCGCATAATTTTCATTCCAATCAAAAGAGATTAAATTATCTTCACCTTCCAAGTAGACTTTCTCCCACAAGGATTTCTAAAAGCATATCTTAGTGTTCATTGTGATTTGTGTGTGTCTATATTTCAATATTCTCTATTTTCTACATTTTATCTATTGCATACATAAACAATTAAATCACTATTAACATATCTTTAATCTAAAGGAATTGACCCTTTATATTATATATTTTGTTTTACTTTAATAGATATGTTGTGATGAACTATCCAATGGAATATTCATGGTAGATCATGAACCATATTGGTATTATAGTATGATTTTTTGAGAAATTTTTGTGAAGTTGCAGGGGATCTAAGAAATTGTTTGAACAAAAAGGCATAAAACCCTAGGCATTGTTGATGAATCTATTTATAATAACCCTCAATATCTTGAAAAGGAGAGATTGTCAAGGCTAAAAACACATGTTGTGAATATCAACTATGATAGCCCTTTTTGATACCCCTCTTGTAAATGTCATTATGAATTGCAATTCATGTAAATAATGTGGAAATGTGAAAATTGATTGGGTTGGAGGAGTGGACATTGCATCTAAACCCAAGCCATTCATGTAAACCCAAGCCATTGCATCTATTTTATCACCCATCTCCCTGATGAATTTACAACATTGATGGTGCAAGCATTGAATAAATGTATGGGCAACCTTAGTAAAGGACAGAGGCCCATACAGTCCTTAACCTCGGGGGACGTTTTGTGGAGGTTAAGAAACTAAGAGTGGACGAGAGGAAAAAGGTATGGTAGTATGTGAGATAGGACATTATTAAATTATTCTAGCAGTTAACTGTATGCGAGGGAATACATATAGTGGTGGTATGTGGAAACATATAGAGAGAGTGGACACACTTGAATGTACAAATAGATAGCACAATACCAGAGTGAGAGGAATTGTTATGAAAAAGGAAACAAGCTCAATTTATGCATAGGAATTGAAGCACACTAAGGAGCATGGTGTAAAGAGGTAGCTGATATGTCGAGAAGGTGTAGTCATGGTGGACTCTAGATTCTTACTTTGTAGGTGTGGTGACAATCCCCGAGACGCCGAGGTGGCAAGCCTACGTGGTGGTTGGTCTGCGTTCAACTTTTCCCACGCTCATATTTTCTTGGGGTTTTAGGTAAGGTTTTAATGGGAAATTAATTCTCCTCCGTCCCGAGGTGGTCTCGGTCTGTGTGATACGACTCTATGGTGCGGTCTGTTGTGGTTGAGTTGGTTATGTTTCCACCAGTTTTCTTCTTGCTCCCCTGTGTTCTTACCTGGTTCAATATGCAAGGAAAGGATGACGCTTTACCTCCCGCTGTCTTCTGGGTCCTTCAGCTCTGGTCCTCTGTCGTTTTTTTAACTGTGTGATGGTGTTTCGTTGGACCTCGTGGTTGCTTCTTGCATGGTTTGTCGAGTAGGTTTTGGGCTCTGTGGTCACCCTAAGTACACCTTGGCTTCTCTGTATTTGTCCACGGATATTTTATTTTACCGGGTTGATGGAACTATTTTTAACTGTTTCAGTGGTTGCATTGTTTTACCAAGCCCTCTGCCCGGATCTCTCGACGATGGATTGACGGATTCTACTCGAGGTAATTCCTCTGCTTCGGTTTCAATTCTTCGTTTCCTTTTACTTTCGCTAACAAGTTTTCTCATGGTGTGCAGACGGTGGTCTTGTGGCTCTGTGGTTGTGGTTTATGCTTTGTTGGGTCTCGATATTTGCTGGCTCTTTGGCCATTGGTTGCGCTCTGTTGTGTCTCAGATTTCCTTGGCTCTGGTGCTATTGGATATGCTCTGTTGGTCTCAGTTTTGTGGCTCAACTATGGAGCCCGACCTCCTCTTCAGGTATCCACTATGGGTATTCATCCTACCCTCTCTTTGTTCTCGATTTTGGGTTTATGGTTATGTTGCCTCACTAATTCTCTGTTTGTCTGTGCAGGTACTCGGCCCTTGTCACGGTGGTTGCAAGGGTTTGGTCTTTGAGGAAAATCCTGGGGTCTTCATCCTTCTGGTCTGGCTTTACGCAAACCAGGTAGAGTCCTTCCTGTTTACGCTATGCAGTCATAAATATTTTGTTGGTAGCAGTTAGGCTATGCCTTTGTCTGTTCTCGGTCTTAGTTGGTCTGTCGATAGGTGGCCTCCTGTGCACCGTGTCCTCTGTTGTAACTTTTGTTTATGAATTTGGGAAAACGTTTATGTATCCCGTCTCTGGCTGTTGGTAATGCTTCAGTCTCTGCTCAGTTTGGTTCATTCTGGGTTGTGTGGAACCCTCCTTGGCCTGTGTCGACTGTATGAGGACTGTTATGGATGGTTTTTGAAGGCTCTGTGCCTCAGACCTACGTGGGGTTATAGAATGCTATCTTTTTGTGCTATCGTGGACTTTGACAAATGTTTACACACACACACACACACACACACATATATAGATATATATATTGTAATTTTTCAGTGTTAAATCAATAGCATGCTTTTGTGAAATACCTGGATGGTTTCTTCTGCTGTGTTTGGTTCCTTCAGTTTGATGTGCAATTTGATTAGCAGTCATTCAATTTTGTCATTAATTTCTATGCATAGTACATAATTCTTGTCATTTATGCAAAACAATAATTGGATACCTGTAAGCTTCAATTTACTTTTTAAAAATATATTTCAGAGCTACGTTCTCTAGTCTCTTTTCTTCTGGATGGTAGGAACCCCACCTTTGTCTTTGGGTTCCCTATTTAAGTTGCTAGTAGCCTCATTCTGTTGAGGAACTACCTAAGTTACAATGTAGTTACATTCCAGTTTCTGGCAGTTTGTTTCCTAAATTATTTAAAACTAATTTCTAATCTAACTACTGTTCAAATTAAAGGAAAACATTGGCTGTGACAACCTTCTTTTAAACATAAAATAAAATTAAACTAAAAGTGAATTTAATTTTAATAGCTTGTCCAGCTGTCGCCTCCCTAATTGGTTGCTCTTGCATCAGGCTCCTAGGGTGAATGGATCTCATGGCTCTTATCCATGAGCTCTTCAATCGAATACTTGGCGCTTTGAATCTGTCCGACATCCAACCAGGAACTGTCCTCAATTGGATGGCTCTTCCATTTAACCAGGTACCATAAGTATTCCTTCCGTCGTGTCCGCCTAGCTACCTGAGTATCCAATATTTGTTAGATCTCTAGAGGCTTGGCTAGGGGCATCTTTCTGATCCATGTCTTTGTCTCTCCTTCTCCCTGGGTGTCCCGTGTGTATTTTGTTGAACTATCCTCCACATTAGCAGTAATGTAAGGGTACAGGTTTGCCACATTGAAAATGGATGAGATCTCGATACCCGAGAGTAGTTGCAATTCATATGCGTCGGCAGAGAACTTTCGCAGTATCCGACAAGTCCCTATTTTTTTTTCAGTTTGAGCTTGTTATATTCCCCTTTAGAAAACCTCTCTTTCTGCAGATGTGCCAATACCAGGTCTCCTACATTGAATTTTACTTCCCGTCGTTTTAAGTCTGCCTTCTGTTTATATCTTTGGTTGTTATCCTGCAATTTGCTTTTCACCTATTCATGAAGTTCGTTGATCACCTTTGTGAAATCTTCACAATCAGCACTCCTTCGTTCCAACTGACCCAAATCTTGCAAATCATGCACACCACGGGGGTGCATTCCATATAGGATCTAGAAAGGACTTCTACCCGTACTCCTGTTGGGTGAATCGTTATAAGTGAACTCTGCTTGCGCGAGTACGTGATCCCACTGTCGTGAATTTTCACCAACCAAACTATGTAACAGATTCCCCAGACTTCAGTTCACTACCTCAGTCTGCCCATCGGTCTGTGGATGATAAGTTGAGCTGAAATTTAATTTGGTATCTAAATTCTTCCAGAAAGTCTGCCAAAAATGACCCATGAACTTCATGTCCCTATCTGAAATAATAGACTTTGGCAAGCCATGTAGTCTGACAATTTCTGTGAAGAACAAGTGGGCTACATGCGTGGCATCGCTGGTCTTTTTACAGGGAATAAAATGCGCCATCTTAGTAAAGCGATCCATTACTACCATGATTGAATCATACCCCTTCTGTGTCCTTGGCAAGCCTAAGACAAAGTCTAAATTGACTGAGTCCCATGGTTTGTCTAGAATAGGTAGGGACGTATACAATCCTGTATTTTGACTGTGTCCCTTTGCCAGTTGACACATCTTACATCTAGCTACATATCTCTGTACATCTCATCGCATCTTTGGCCAATAATAGAAGTGACTTACTTGGTCCAAAGTATTGTCTATGCCAAAATGTCCAGCTAGACCCCCACTATGTTTCTCCTGAATTAATTTTTCTCTCATTGAACATTCTGGGATACACAAATCTCCTCCCATGAACATCAATCCTTCTTGTATATTATAGTCTAGCCACGAACTGTTGTCCCTCAAAAGCGGATTCTGGCAAGTTTCGTATGCTTCCTTAAAGTCTCCATCTATTTCATACACATTCTTGAGATGCTCAAAGCCTAACACTTACACTCTGCTTTCCTATAAAATCAAACTCCCCCTGCTTAACACATCTGCCATTTTGTTGGCTTGTCCACTGATGTGTTTCAACACAAACGTAAAACTCTGGAGGTATTCCACCCACTTTGCATGTTTATGGTTTAGCTTATGCTGTTGCATGACATATTGCAAAGCAGAATTGTCTGAAAACAGAACAAATTCATTTCCCATTAAGTAATGTCTCCAATGTTTTAGCGCTTGTACCACTACATAAAACTCCTTGTTGTAGGACATATATTTCTGTATACTCTCATTCAACTTCTCTCTGAAATAGGCCACTGGTTTTTCCTCTTGGCTGAGTACTGCTCCAATGGTTGTCCCACTGGAATCTCAACAAACTTGAAAACGTTTGTTGAAATCTGGTAACCTCAAAATGGGTCTTTCGATGATCTTCTTTTTCAGCAGTTGAAAACTCTTTTCAACCGACTCCGTCCAATGAAAAGGTTAATTTTTTTTTTAACAATATCCACCATGGGTGCACAAATCCCACTGAAATATTTTATAAATTTTCGATAAAAACTCGCCAACCCATGAAAACTTCGTACTTCAGACAAACTCTTGGGGGATGGCTAGCTAACTATGGCTGCAATCTTTTCCGGATCCATCTTTAATTTGTTTTCTGAAATCACGAACCCCAAATAAATTAACTCCTTAAAAAACATACACTTTTTCAAATTTAACAACAACTTATTTTGCTGCAATTTTTCCAAGACACACCTGACGTGTCGGATCATCTAAATACACAATCACAAAATTTCCAATATATTCCTTCAGCATCTCGTTCATCATGCGCATGAATGTGCTGGGTGCATTACTCAATCCAAATGGCATGACCAACCATTCATACAGGCCTTCATTGGTCTTGAAAGCAGTCTTCCACTTGTCTCCTTCTCGAATCCAAATCTGATGATATCCACTTTTTAAATCAATCTTCAAAAAATACGCCACTCCACTCAAACAATCCATCATATCATCCATCTGTGGTAAGGGAAACCTGTACCTGATGGTAATTTTATTTATTGCTCGAGAATCAGTACACATCTGCCACTCTCCTCCTTTCTTGGGAGCTAAGACTGTTGGAACCGCACAAGGGCTTAAACTCTCTCGAATCAACCCTTTGTCCAACAACTCCTATACCTGCTTCCTGATCTCCTCATTGTCCTTTGGACTCAATTGGTAAGCAGCTTTGTTTGCTAAACTAGCTCCTGGAATGAAATCAATATGGTGACCGATGCTCCTTCTTGGTGGTAATTTATCCGGTAAATCATCCATTACAATGTCACTAAACTCCTGTAGCATATCTTGTATCTCCTCAGGCAAATCAATAATCTCAGTGTGGATTAACATTGCTCTTGGCCTTCACACAATTGCAAACTTTATTTCATCATATCCAATCTATTGTAGGAACTCCTTTTCTCCTAACAATAACGCTTTTGTTCCACTATTTTCTGTTGTATCCCCCTCTTTCATGGGTACCAGCGTATGCTTGATCCCATCTTTCGTAAACTTATAACAGTTTGTCTTCCCATCGTGGACTACTTTCTTGTCATACTGCCATGGTCTACCCAGCAGTATATGGCACACATCCATCGACATAATATCACAAGTTACCTTATCCTTATACCTACCAATATGAAACTCCACTTCGCACTGCTCATCAACTAGCAGTTGATGTCCCTTTTGTAACCAAGACACCCGGTATGGGGTTGGGTGCTTCAATCTTTTTAAGCCCAGTTTCTCTACCATTTCAGTGGCTACCAGGTTGTCAGTGCTTCCACTATCAATAATCAATTTACAACATTTTCCATGTGATTTATACACAGTTTGGAACAGTGCTTTCCGCTGTGTTTGGTCAGCTAATTCTTTAGCTGGTTTCAACAATACCTTTTTCAACACCAAGGCCTCTCCTGTCTCAGGCATGTTCTCCACTTCTTGAGGTGGTGCCTCAGCTTCCTCCGGTTGAGCAACATATGCTCCTCTTTGTCCTGCTTGGTCACTTTCAGGACATTCAAAAGATCGGTGTCCCCACTTGTGACACTTGTAACACTAATAGGCATTTCCTCTGCCTCTGCCATTACCTCTTCCTCACTGGTAAGGCCTTCCTCCTCTAGTGCTACCTTCTTTATCAGTTGGTCCTGCAGTTTTTGAACTACTGCCTTCTTCATTGTTGTTGGAAATTCTGCCTCTACCAAAAGACTGTCCTCTTCCTCGACCAGATCCATGTCCTCTTCTAGCATTATGCTTCTTGGTGATCTTCTCTTCCGCTTTTAAAGCACTTTGATAGGCTTCCTCTATGGACTTGGGGGAGAGAATACTAATCTCATCCAGTATCTCCATTCATAATCCGTTCACAAACCTTGCTGTCTTTTTTGGGTATCTTTGACATAACCCGCTCGCAGATTCACTCTGTAGGATTCTTCTGTATATTCCTTCATAGTCATTTCCCTTTGTTTCAGGTTATGTACCCATCTATATAGAGAAATCTGATAGTCTTTGGGTAAAAACTTACTTTTCATATTGGCGATCATCCTATTCCATTTTTTAATTGGTGGCTTATTTGACCTTCTCCTTTCTTCCTGCACATTGTCCCACCACAGTGCTGCATGTCCCTTCAGTTTGGTGGCGGAAAAGCTGACCTTCTTATCCTCACTGATTTCTTCACATTCGAAGTATTTATCCAACTCGCTAATCCACTCCAACAATACTTCTGTAGATAAAATGTCATCATAGTTCGAAAGCTTTGGCTTCGATTTGCTGCTTGCTAACAAAGCAGACCTCAATAATTTTATCTTTGGCCCTTCCTCATCAGATCCATCCATCGTAGGTGCAACTTTCTCTTCACTGTTGTCACCACCTTCTGGATCCCTACGCCTCCCTGCTTCTACTGCTGCCAATTTGGCACTTAGGATCCTGATTTCTTCGCGCAATCCTTCGTTGGCTAATCTCCGAATATCTCTACCTCAACCTCTTCTCCCTACTTCCACATTTTTTCTTCCTTAAGGAAGGAACTTGCTCTGATACCAAAATTTGGTGACAATCCCCAAGACGCCAAGGTGGCAAGCCTACGTGGCGATTGGCTTGCGTTCAATTTTTCCTGCGCTTGTATTTGCTTGGGGTTTTAGGTAAGGTTTTAATGGGCAATTAATTCTCCTCCGTCTCGAGGTGGTCTCCGTATGTGTGACATGACTCTATGGCACAGCCTATTGTGGTTGAGTTGGTTATGTTTCCACCGGTTTTGGTTCTACTCCCCTGCGTTCTTACCCGGTTTGTTCTACAAGGAAAGGATGGCGCTCTGCCTCCCGCTGTCTTTTGGGTCCTTCTTCGGCTCTGGTCCTCTGTCGTTTTTTTAACTGTGTGATGGTGTTTTATTGGACCTGGTGGTTGCTTCTTGCATGGTTTTCGAGGAGGTTTTGGGCTCCGTGATCACCCTGGGTACGCCTTGGCTTCTATGTATTTGTTCACGGATATTTGATTTTACCAGGTTGATGGCACTGTTTTTAACTGTTTCAGTGGTTGCATTGTTTTACCAGGACCTCTGCCCGACTCTCTTGGTGATGGCTTGACGAATTCTACTCCAGGTAACTCCTCTGCTCCAGTTTCAATTCTCTGTTTCCTTTTACTTTCACTAACAGCTTTGCTCCTGGTGAGGAGGCGGTGGTCTTGTGGCTTTGTGGCCGTGGTGTATGCTCTGTTGGGTCTTAGTATTTGTTGGTCCTCTGGCTGTTGGTTGCGCTCTATTGTGTCTCGACTTTCCTTGGCTCTGGTGTCGTTGGCTATGCTCTGTTGGTCTCAGTTTTGTGGCTCGACTATGGAGCCCGACCTCCTCTTCAGGTATCTGCTGTGGGCATTCATACTACCCTCTCTCTATTCTTTATCATGGGTTTATGGTTATGTTGCCTCACTAATTCTTTGTTTGTCTATGCAGGTACTCGGCCCTCGTTACGGTGGTTGCAAGGGTTTGATCTTTGGGGAAAATGTTGGGGTCTTCATCCTTCTGGTCCGACTTTACGCAAATCGGGTAGGGTCCTTCCTATTTATGCTATGCGGTAATATATATTTTGTTGGTAGCAGTTAGGCTATGCCTCTGTCTATTCTCGGTCTTAGTTGGTCTGTCGATAGGTGGCCTCCTGTGCACCGTGTCCTCTGCTGTAACTTTTGTTTATGAATTTGGGAAAAAGTTTATGTATCTTGTCTCTGGCTGCTGGTAATGCTTCGGTCTCTGCTCAGTTTGGTTTGTTCTGGGTTGTTTGGAACCCTCCTTGGCCTGTGTCGATTGCATGACGACTGTTATGGATGGTTTTTGACGGCTTTGTGCCTCGGACCTGTGTGGGGTTACCGAATGCTATCTTTTTGTGCTACCGTGGACTTTGACAAATGTTTAGACACATACATATATATTGTAAATTTTCATTGTTAAATCAATAGCATGCTTTTGTGAAATACCTGGATGGTTTCTTCTGTTGTGTTTGGTTCCTTCAGGTTTGATGCACAATTTGATTAACAGTCATTCAATTCTGTCATTAATTTCTATGCACAATACATAATTCTTGTCATTTATGGAAAACAATAATTGGATACCTGTAAGTTTCAATTTACTTTTTAAAAATATATTTCAGAGCTACGTTCTCTAGTCTCTTTTCATCTGGATGGTAGCAACCCCACCTTTGTCTTTGGGTTGCCTATTTAAGTTGCTAGTAGCTTCATTTTGTTGAGGAACTACCTACAGTTACAATGTAGTTACATTCCAGTTTCTGGCAGTTTGTTTCCTAACTTATTTAAAACTAATTTCTAATCTAACTACTGTTCAAATTAAAGGAAAACATTGGCTGTGACAACCTTCTTTTAAACATAAAATAAAATTAAACTAGAAGTGAATTTAATTTTAACAGCTTGTCCAGCTGTCGCCTCCCTAATTGGATGTTCCTGCATCAAGGTGAATACACAATGTACTCTAGAACTTCTTGTGGTGTTTAACATGTGGAGACCCTAAGCATGGACAGTCGTTTCTTATGGAGTATAATAGGTGGAAACATGGTGTGCTTTGGATTCCTATGGGTTAGCAAGTGGAGATATTGTGGGCTCAGGAGTCTTGTAGTGTAAAGAAGGTGGAGACACCATTGGCTCTGGACTCTTATAGTGTTGAGTTGGTAAAGACACTATGTGTTCTAGATCCCTGAAGGGCTTTGCAAGTGGAACACCATGTCCTTTAGATCTGTGATATGCTTAGAAGGTGGATACACCCTGTGATCTAGACTCATGGTAGTCAAGTAAAGACA
Organism: Pinus taeda; assembly: GCA_000404065.3. Lineage (NCBI taxonomy): Eukaryota > Viridiplantae > Streptophyta > Pinopsida > Pinales > Pinaceae > Pinus > Pinus taeda. The sequence continues at coordinate 10,457 of APFE031294166.1, forward strand.
TTATATACTCTAGATTCCTATATAATAATAAAATATATTTAAAAAATTAAAAATAATTAAAAATAAATAATTTAATTATAAATTAAGAAATGAATAAATAATTATAATCAAAATAATATATATAAAACTATTAATATTACGTGATTGATAAATATTTATAATAAAAGAATAAACTAATGAAATAACATTAACCAAATAGTTGCTATAGTAACCTTCCACCAAAAAATGATAGAAGAATAAAAAGAGTATATTATAAATGAAATACCACATTTATGTATTTAACTTCGCAATTACATCTCAATCTTTATCTATTGACGCCCTTGCTGGGCTTCTGAACCTTGCCAACTACTCAGAGTTCACGGATTCTACTCACATCTTTACCTCGGCTTCTTTAAAATTTGTGATGTAAAATTTCAATGTTTTTTTTACAATAATTATTTTAAAATAAATAATAAGGTACAGCTGGATAAACTCCACCTACTTAACAGGTAGTTGCTGGAAAAATCTAGAAATCGTAGAATTGTGTCAGATGCTTGACATATCTGCCCACATATATAGTGTCTCTAATGAAATCCTTGATCTATCATCATTTTGTATCCTATTTAATTTTCAGAAGCCTCTTTCACACACTGATGTGGTTGTTGGGATAATGAGAATAGTGTGTCATAATAGCATCAAATATAGAAAGCCTTCAAACCATTTAGGTTCATATCCACATAGGTTTATTCATACATATGCTTTTCAGGGTATGATTTGGAAATAGTGCAAATAAATTCATCCATTTCAATCAAACATCTAGTAGTATCCGCAATAGATGATTCCCCAATGCTACATTTCTCACATAAACATTTCGACCATCTTTTTGTTTGACGGTCTATATCATTCACTTCTTTATAATAATATTGATGAGTGAAAAACTTAGCAACATTAAATACATGTAAATCTATGAATCTCCTATCTAAATATTCAATCACCTTCCAACAAAACATTTTTCCAAAAGAATACAATCATCTAGTGTCCCTGATATTTTCATATTTGGAAAACTCGTAAACCTCAATGGATGTAATTGTAAAATACCGATCGTATCTACAAATTCAAGGGCTCCTCCTTGTGCTTTAACTAAAAAAGAAGACATTTGGACTGCACCTACACCAAAAATGCTTCCCAAAAATCTTTTATGAAGCATGCTAATAGAAACATCTAAAGTAGTGCCAATAGATGAAATATCAACCTGATGTTATTAGAACCTTTGATTCAACTTATTTAATTAAATGAGCACATATGTAAGTAGATGGGTGCAAAATTGCACTTGAAATATTGTTTCCAACTCATACATTTTTTTCTCCCCTAACTCCCAATCATTTGACAAAGAATGCATGAGTCTAACAAGCCTTTCCATGACCTTTCTCTAGAGAGCCACCTAACTTGATGAATTTGTAAGACCTCTAACTTAGTGATTTGAAATGATTATATTATCTCTTTCAATATTCCATGTCTTTTAGTTGATTTCGCAAGCGATGAATAAACTTTGTTTCCAAATTTGTCAATATATTGCAACTATGGAAAATGAGACGAAGCCTCATTGGTCATTAATGCTTTCCTATGAGCTATGTAATGGATATCTAATAAATGAGGAACATCTTGACAAAGTTTATACAATAAATCTTCATGAATACCCCTCATGGAAGATGCACCATCCAAACCAAAACCAGCAAACTTCAACAAAGATAGATCAATTTCTACTAAAAGAGTTCTCACTACATCATACATACATTGAGCCGTTCCATACTTTATTTTAAGAAAACATATATCCAATTGGTGTTCCATAATTCAATCAGTGCTTTCATCAACTAAAATTGAGTAAAATGGGCTATGTAAAATCTCTTCTTTTAGTTTGCTCGAATACACCTCTTTAGCAGCTTGAAGAAACTTTTTTCTTGATGTTGTATTTGTGTATGCAAAATATTCATTTGTTAGAAGCATGAGTGGAGTGCAATTATAGCAACAAAATATGTGTTTTCAATCACTGATATAATTCTCTCCTTCTCAACAACTACCATTAGTTCTACGTGTTTAGTGATTGGAATGTTACTTTGTTTGCTTTCTCCCTCCAAATGTTGTAAACATAATTTAAAGTTTCTGATTTTGCATGGCCACTTGGACCACAAACTTGAATAGTGGTACTTCCCTCTTTTGCAAATGGAGTGTCTTTTAAATTTAACACTTCAAGAACATTTTATCCTTTCATTACCATTACAATGTTTTGAAGCATAAGCCCACGAAAATCTTGTATTCATTTAGATTTGAATATTATTTTCCAATTTTTTTATGGGTTTTCTCTTTCAACAAGCTTTACACTATTTGATTCATCATATTAATGTAGATGAACATCAGCTCCATTTTGAATATTACATGGTTGATTAGAATGTTGTGGAAGGCCAAATGCATCAATAATTGAAAATTGTTTTTTATCCTTCTTTGGGTGACAATAGGAAACATTTTCAAGATTTATACTATTAAATAAATAAAAACAATAAAATAAGTAAATTAATTAATTAAAATCCCTTAGCAAGATCACGGCAGACAAAATTCAACCTTAGCAAGATACCATAGGATTTGACAACATATTTCTTGATAGGTTATCCCGAGGATCAACCCCATTAGTTGGTTTGAAACGTCGACCAAATCCTAATGATGCGATTAATCTGAAAAACATTTATTTATTCTTTGTAACATTAAAAGAAACTTGTAGCTTTATGAGAGAGAACAAACGCTTCATGAAAAATGGTACTTGGACAAGAAATATGTATGGATTTAAGTAGCAAAGGAAAACATGCAAGAGTTTGAATGAGAGTGGTATAGTTGTGGAGTCCAATACCCTTGGTATAAGATAGATATTATTTTCATAGTTTGTAGATTCATATAATTATGATGGTAAAAATTTCCACCATAACAATGTTAATGAAAAACACAACTTCAACACCCATGCCTGGGATGGAAGGATTCAAGCAATTGAATTTAGGGTATTTGACCACAATGTTGAATTCATGGAGTGTGGATTCTAGGGTGCACATGATACATTATATGACCATGAAGGTTGTCATTACTTCAAGGAGTGTTGTATTAAAGAACCCATAGAATGAGAAACCAAATGCAAATGAATATATAAGGAGTTTAATGAAGAATACCTTACATTATAGCGTCAAATGATAAGTTTCCTTTCGTGTGCATGATGGGTTGCAATTCAAATGAAAATGGAAAAAATGGATGTAGGGAAAGAGTGCTCAAGGATAATTTGGGAGGAGTGAGAACACGCCCAGAGTTGTTGAATGGGTATTCAATTCGTTTTGTCGCCCTATGCTAAGTGTAATAACTCCATGACTGTTGCATGTCTCTTTGTTGCAGGTTACATCATGTCAACATAAGTTGGGGACCATAAGGAAATGTCCCTAAATCATAAAATAACTAGTAACTCGTATGAGGTAGTATGAGCTTGAACTAGTCTCTTCTACGACACCATCACTGGTCAAAGTGATTTATGTGTTTTTCCAGACTCCGGACTTGTCAAATTTAAAAAATATTGATAGGTTAATAAAAATATTGCCCTTCTTTTCAAATACAAAAAATTAATCTAACCTTCGTGATTGACAAGTGATTTTGATATTTTAATTTTTTTCGAAGGGTAAATATTTTTTATCCCTTTTAGGAAGAGCCAGGAGTGCAAAGAAGGGCTAAGAAGGGTTCGATTTTGAACGTTGATTGGGAATCCAAAATAGTCCCAAGGGCTAAGAAGGGTTCACTTTTGAACGTTGATTGGGAATCCAAAATAGTCCCAAAACTGAGGCATTGTGTTCAATAAGCTATGTCATTTGTCACGTTTTCATTTCTGTCGGTGGCTATGAAGTTTCTGAGAAGAAAGAATCCACTAAACGATTTTAGTGGTCATGTGTGAAAGTATTATTAAATCACATGTTTAAATGATATGGATTAATATTAATTTTCAGACCAAAATGACAAGAAGTGGGATCATTAATATATTAATTTTAAGAGCAAAGTGATCAATTTTAGTATATGTTTCGAAGAAATTTCCTTTCGACTAAACAAGTTTAGAGTGTTTTATTTTTCTATGAAATTTAGGTATAGAAAAGCCATTATAATTAAAAATACAGACTAACAGAAAAAATGTTATGGTCCAAACATAATGTGCTGACAGTGTTTAAAAAACTTTTTACTCATTGATGGACTGGGAATCTTCTTTCATAAATTAAAAATAAATGATTAAAACATCCAGAGAAGTAAACTACACCAAGAAAATAACGATCATTATTAATTTATTAGGAGGTTTTGAAAATATTTCAGGATGTAATAAATAGAAATGAGAATGAATTTATTTAATTTCAAAACTGTTTATCATCACTTATCATACCCATCCCGCTTCATACACCCTACTCCTATCGACTCATAAAACTACTCCAATCTATTGATAGAGACATTGTTGATGTAGTCACAGATAACAATAATTATAGAGTTTTTACATTATTCAAAATAGACACTTCAAATGAAAAAAAATAGATTAACTAGTGGGGTGTTATTGGCCTAACCATGTCTTTATGCTCTAGAGGGTATAAGGGTTGAGGTTAACATATTGTTTATAAATGTGGTTGATATGTGTATATTTATTATTTTCCACATTAATAATTATTAGGTATAGGTATATCTTGTTAAAGGTTAAAGCTAACTATTTCTTATTATTAATAACCATATAAATATCAATAACCATATTATTGTATATTTATATATTTATGCTTATTATATCAATATTATTTTGGATATTGATATAATATTATGTTAGTACATAAAATTTTGTTAATGAATTAATAATTGTATTTCAAATTATAATATAATTCACATATAACAAAATAATAGTATTTAGTTATATATCTCTCACCATTATATATATATACAAATTTGATGCAGGAGTATTCCATTTCCAAGTCAAATCCTTTTGACTAGACCTAGGGGTTGTTTCATTTACTAAGGGAGTTGGTTCCCTAATTCATGTAATTAAATGTAATTGATTCATTATTGTATTTTTTTTAAGTTTGTGAGGAAATTCTAGAGAAAATGTATTTAGGAATTGAGATTGTAAAGAGATCTATTATCATGGAAATATCTTAGGAATAATGAGTGTGTTAGAGATATTTAGGGGTTCGTTAGATTTATGAGGGGTTCGTTAGATTTATGAGAGATTTATGCATAAAAAGGTTCCTTTTTTTTTAAAGAAGTTTTAGATGAGAACTTCTACGATTTGAAGTAAATCAGTTCAAGGTCCCATTGTTGTAAAATAATGGATATAAAGAATAGCAAAGAGGAGAGAATAGGAAGAGAGAAGAAAGAGTGTGCAAGCAAGAGGCTTGTGAATCTGAGGTTTGGATTGGGACAGAATGGGTCAAATGATGTAAAATTAGGACAATGGGGCCTTTGAAAATCCATGTACATTATTTGTGACATTATCGTGGATTGTGTGTGTGGATATATTTTTGTTCCTAGTGTTTTTTCTATACAATTTATAATATATGACTTGATTGTTTTTGTGAGAACGTTGTTCATTTAATGGAAGCAATTGCATGACAATTGAGACCAATTCAAGCTTAGGAGGGAAGGAGAATTGAATGCCTTTGGCATTACAGTTGAATTGGATAAGGAATGACGGATCAAATAAATAATGGTTTAAATCCTAGGGAGACAACAATTCACTTATTTGTGCACAAAATAGTTCAGAAGAGGACGAATTTCAAGAGGGTGCAAATCTCAGTAGTGGTGGTAGTGTGGGTTGATCACAGAGGATCAATGCCTCATTATGGAGGTCGCAGAATTATGCCAAATAACCAACGTGAGCTAAGAGGGAGAGATCGAGCTGAAGTTCAATTTTGAACTAGAGGAGGGAGATGGAAGTCATACCAGAGGCCGCAATTCGTAGAATTACACAGGCGGAGGAAAATGACACTTAGTCATTTTTGGAATTTTGGAACCCCAACAATTAATGAGAGTCGGGAACCGTCAATTGACAATGTCGGGATACAAAACTTGACAGAGTTGGGAGATAGATAAAGGAGTTGTTAGGTTGACTAAGCGTTGAGCTTACGTGGTAGAGATTTGTCCAACTAACTAAGTGTTGGGCCACCAGGGCTAGTGGACCTTTCTCGGAGTTCTCTACCTAATGATATTTTTAAGTCTCAGTTATCAGAAGTCAGGTTGCAAGGAACAAGCTTATGTAGCGAGGCAGACCCCACTTAGGAGACATACCCTAGCAACTCTGTGCAAGCACATCTTTATTTGAGTAGGAAGTATGGGTAGGTGGAACTATGGACTTGCCCGGAGACAGTACCCTAAAGGTTTCATATGATGCACTATGTTGTAGCACTGAGTTGGAACAGAACGGGTGGAGCCCACTCAGCGGATGCCTAACTTGACAAAGGTAAGTGGGGCACCCAAGGCTATGCATTGGACTTTAAATGCTTGGGCACATAGACACTCATACATGTATATTTTATAGCATTAAGGTATAGTGCTATTATGAAGAGTGTTGTCTCTCGGGCTATTAAAAAGAATTCTTGACAACCTTGCGTAGAGTTGGCATATCCTTTTGGCTCCTCCCATTGTAATATGACACTGCCAACTTGCGTAGACTTTGGATGTTCTTTTTAGCTCCTCCCACTAATTTTTTTTTTTATATACAAATAATTTCGATCCTGAGAGAGGGGTTTAACCAGGTAATCAAGGAAGCACCCTTTTAGGGAAAATCTAGGCACTATGGGTAAGTTAGCAAGGCCATAAGAAGGATTATGTCAAGTGGTATCAAAGCTAGAAAGCTTTGAAAATCTTAAAATAAAGAGGTCAAAAGAAGGAGATGCAAGAGTAGAAAGAACCCCCACTGGAAACAGACAAAAAGATTAAGAAGAATCAGAGTTGGAGGAGTGAACGAGGTAAAATAATTATTTGGAAATGCTAGAGAGGTATCAGAGGATGTCAAAAATGTAGAGGTTGATGGGAAATGCATAGAGAATTCCTTAGAAACACAAATCGCAGAGGTCTGGTCAGA
>APFE031294173.1:8827-21181 GCA_000404065.3 Pinus taeda
CGCCAACAGAATATCCAACTGTATCGAGTTGTCAAAGCAGGCCAACTCCTTCAGCAGGGCAAGTGGTTCACCAGGGAACAGGTTCAGCAGAAGTTTCCTCATCTCATGGAGGAGCTCAACGCAATGGGGACCATTGCTTCCTTAGGGGGGAGGAATGATCCAGGTGGATATTGGTGGCCACCTGCCAAGTCCACCTGGACCCCCACCATTGTCTTTCTCAGCATTTTCAGTTTCCTTAATTGTAGCAAAAATTACTATTTTTAGCAGTTTTTCGGGTCCTGAACTTTCGGAGCCGTTTTGAGGCCCTAAACGACGTTTTTTGGGGAATCCGGGGGCAACACGGGTCGACCAAACATGGACCGGTGTTGCCCGTTCCAACAATGATAGTGCTCGAATAGATATTTCTAATGAGCTATTGTACGCATCAAACGGAGATCATATGCTAAAGTTACGACCCCGGGAAGTTTATGTACCAACTTACCCCCAAACAGGGCCCACAGTTTGGCGTCTCATCTCCTAGGGTTAGGTTTTGGAATGTTAAGGGTTTTTCATTGTTTCTCAACAATAAATAGGCCTTCGAGCCTCATTGTAAGTCAGTTAAGAGGCATGTAGCCCACACATCTCTTCTCAGAGATAGCTACCATCGCCCTAGCTAGTTTATTTCCATTTCTAATTGTAAGCATATTTCAGTATTTTTTCCATTAATGAAATGAAGTATTATTTCCGCTGCATCTTTGTGTATATGGTTATCTCTGCAATTTGTTGCGTTCCTGTTTAAGTTTGGATCAATACACCAGTACAAGCATTTTTCTCACACGGGCTGTGCTCCCTAGACTTCTAATGAAGTGCAACACATTTAACATGTTCATCAACCTTGACTGCGCCAATTCAGCCACCCACTAGTGAGCCTCTAACCTTGTCACACCACTCTCAGGGTAATGCACATGTTTTAAATATATGTCTGGTGCGAACTGTGGATATTTATTCCTATCATTGAAATCATAGTCCGTAAAATTCAGCTGTGGAATCTTCCAAAGTATTTCTCCAGTGAATCACACTACTCTGGAAATAAAGGTGTGAAGGTGCCGTGTGAAGGTGCCATACTTCGCATCCTTCAATTATTTTACTGGTTTTTCATTTGGTTTCATTGGTGGGATGTACGGTGGGAGAGGTGATGGAAACGTTGTGTCATTTGTTTCTATTTTCACCTGCTCTACTTCTTCCTCACTATCTCTTACTTGTTTAGGTTCTTTCTGAGGCTCGACAGGTTTCTTGTCGTGTTTCTTTTTCGTTCTCTCCTCTTTGGTCGGTTTCTTTCATGGAGATCTTTGTTGTGTGTGTTAGGGCCTGGATCTACCTCAAGTTGAAGGAAGGCAGGTCTAGGGTAACATCAAACCACGCTTAACTTGGTAGCTAGCCCTACCAGGTCGGGAGAGGGCTCTCTCCTTGTCAATCTCAATTAGAATATGGCAACTAGGGCTTGAGATGACTGAAATGAATGTTGATTTCAGGCTAGGTATAGTAGATTAGGGTTTCTGTTTTGATTTTAGGTTTTGGTTGCTGGATTAATTGAAGGTAGATTAGATCCGGGAAATCAACTCAGGGATACAGTCACGTCCTGTGGGGCAGGGTAGACAAGAGCTTATGTACTAGCAAAGGATTGAGATGGTAGAATAAGTGATGAGCCCCATAAATGGGTAACTATATGGGCTCATTCTGCCTCTTATTTTGACTTAATCCACCATTCTCATTAGTTTGTTGCATGTTTTTTAATATATTTATGCTAATAGTGTGAATTGGGTTAGTCACTTTGCCATGTAGTCTAATGAGTGTTTTATGCAGATTTTTTGGACAATTTTGGACAAAGACAAGGAATTTATGAGAAATTGGCAGCCAAAACTCGAGGAAAACAGGGAAGAGGACTTGTAGGGGGGGTGTCTCCTTCATTAATGACCCCTTTCCTCTAATCCTCCATCAGCAGCTCAGAGCATAAAGGCCCACATTGATGATTCCAAGGGGCAGCCGAGCAAGTCAAGTAGGACTATTGTTTATATTCCGTTCTAGGAAGTCGTGTTCATTGATTTTAGGAGGACTATAGGAAGTCCCTATTTGTATAAATAAGAAGGCTTCAATCCTCAGTAGGTTAGCCAGTTATTAGTAGATTTTCGCACTTTTGTGCAGCATTGTGTTCAACTCATTTTTGAGTTCCTTTTTTTAGAACATTTTATGTAATGTAACTGTTATTTTTTATAAGGAATATGAAATAGTTTTTGAGCCAGCACTAATCTCTTTCAGAGGGATGAAGCTCTTGGGTTAGGGCCCAACCCAAGCTTCCCAGCACCTCCTTTGTGTACTTATATGTTCTCGCCTCCATCCATGAGTTAATTTCTATTGCATAGATTCATTTTACTTTGTTAGATTAGGTTGCTTTTGATGGTTAGCATAGTTATTTTTGTTTCAGTTGCTCAAGTAGGTTGCTGCAGTCACAAAATAATATTCAAAAAGGCCACGGCAAGCCCTGATCTCCTTTCTCCCTTCCTAGGACTATGATTTGAGGTCAAGGCACTATTGTTGCCACCAAAAACACAGTTTTTGCTCTTCCATGCAACTGCTAGTGTGATAACTTGATTTGGAGAAGTTGATATTGGTTCAGATTCATTGCGTAGATCATTTCCTATTCTGTTACCATAGTTCTCTGGCATGCTTTTCTGTTCATAGGGTACTGTTCAACAATTTATGTTTGTAGGTAAAAAATTAGGTCAAGTTAGACAAAATTATGTTTCTAGTTCTTTCTTTGGTCAGTTTTGATAAAGTAAATGTGCAGATCTCTTGCAATTTCATTTCAATTAGTTGCAGTTTCTTGTTCAATCCATTTCATTTTTGCAGGTACAAGCAAAAAAAAAAAACAAAAATCACCCAAAAATAGATTTCCTTTCATGCCTCGTAGGAACAGAGACAACTCAGGAAAATTCCTACCCAACACCCCCACCACATCACTAAGTCACCATTCTCTCTTCTTTGGTGGCAGTGATCCAGAAGAACCTATAGGTAAACCTCCAGAGATTTACGAAGATCCTATAACAGAAGAAGAGCAAGAAACCATTTCTCCTGAGACAATGGATGAAAATAGAAACGTTAGAGGAAATGGGGAAAGAATAGAAGGGTGCCTTTCCTATCCGAGAGACCAATGGGGACACAAAATGAAAAACATAAGTCCTTCAGCCTTACCTCACTTCCATGGATTGACTACCGAAGATCCTGATACCTTCTTGTTTGAATTTGTTGTTCTCTGTCGAACCTATGACTATGCAGAAGACAAGCAGAAGTTGAAATTGTTTCCTTCTACCCTCAAGGATGCAGCATTGCGCTGGTTCATGGGGTTACCTGGAAAAAGCATCACAACTTCAGTAAGCCTTTAACAACAAATACTGGAACTACTGTAGGTCAAAGGATACCAAGGAAGAAATCTTCTGAATGACCATGGGAAGTGATGAATCCTTAGAAGACTATGAAGAGAGGTTTCAACTAAGTTATAAAAGGGCCAGGTGCACACTTGACCCCGAATCTCTGAAGTTGGTCCTGCTCAGAGGAGTCCCTAAAGATCTAGATACCCTCCATTTGCTTGCTGGGGCAGACATTTACCAACTACCTTATGATGGCATAAAGACTATGTTTAGAAACCATTCTAGGGTAGCCATAAAGAAAGGTATGGGAAGTCAACCTTTAGCTAGTACATCCTCATCTAGTTCATCCCTTAGAAGCAAACTTGAGAATCGGCTGGAAGATTTCAAGAGCGAGATGAGGCAGACTCTTGCCATGCAAATGAATACCTTTCATATCAAAAGGAAACAAGAGGAAGCCAAGAGGGCTTTGGCCATCTTTTGTCCCAGGTGCATTAGAAAGCATCCTAGGAATGAATGTCCATTGAACTCCATAGAAATGTGTTCAGTCTGTGAAGAAGAACATCCTACGAATCAGTTCCCTTCCTTGCCTGGACTTAAAGCTGCATATCAGGGGGCCAAAGGAACCATTGAACCACTTTATTTCATGAACCAAAGGAGGCCACATGGACCCAGACCTTACTAGCAGGGAATGCAAGGGACATCCCAGACCTATTACAACCCTAATCAATCTACTTCCATGCCTTCTTGGGGTTCCCCTGCTCATCCTTCCTGGTCCACACCCCCTCCTTGGTCATATCCATCTCAATACCATGCTCCTCCAGTTGCTCATTCGTTTCACTCTTATGCTCAGCCACAACCTCAGTGGAATGCACCTCATCAGGGGTGGAGGCCCCAGTACAACTGTCCTCCCACTCTTTTGCCTCCACCACCTACTCAACCACAACCATTGCCTCTTGCTCCACCAAGTAAACCCCAAATACCTGCTCAACCGAACCCGAACCCCAATAACAGATAGGCCTAGCAGCTATATAGTGGAGAAACATCATGCCCAACCTATGCTGTGGAGATTCAGGAGATTAACCTACGATCTGGGAAGGTTCTCCTAGATAGCCAACCTCCTCCTAAGGAGAATGAGTAAGAAAAATAGGAAAGTGAACCAAAATCCATTCCACCCTTTCCTGAGAGACTAACTGGAACCACACAACCGACCCCAGAAGAAACTAAACTTCTAGGAGAATTGAAACAGTTATGTGTAAAGATACCACTTCTCCAAGCCATAAAAGATGCACCTATATACAACAATATGATCAAGGAGAAGTGCTTCAGGCACCCGGGCAGGTGCATGAGAGATGCTCCAACTATCAATGTCATAGGAGAACTGTCCGACGTAATGTTGGGGCAGGTAATCTGTCCTAAATATCTAGACCCTGGGAGTCCTGTAGTCGATGTCCACATTAATGGCACCATAATCCCCCATACCCTAATTGATATAGGGGTTTCCATTAATGTGATGACGAAGGACACTATGCTCAAGCTCAACCTTCAAGGCTTCCTAAGAAAGACCACAACAGTACTGCAGCTAGCAGACCGCTCCACCGTGACCCCTGAGGGGATTGTGGAATATGTAATGGTCTCTATTGATTCCTGGGAGTACCCTATTGATTTCCTGGTTCTCCAGCCAAAGGCAAAGCTCACTGGGTATCCTCTCATCCTGGGAAGACCTTGGTTGGCTACTGCAGATGCCTACATCAGTTTTCGAGTTGGGAACATGACAATCAAGAACGAGTAAATGTCCAAACAGCTAGTCCTATATCCTCTTGCCCAACCTCTGGTAGAACATGATTTACCTCTTTGGTTGGAGGAGGAAGATGAGGATGAAGTCTATTCCACACCATTGTGTATAGTAGAAGCTACCATGGGGGACCCACAAACCGAGGCTGATCTTATTGAAAACTTGATTCAGAATCCACCCCCCAGTGTGTTGCCATTAGAAGAGCTGGTGGAAGAAACCCAAGACAATCCTTTAGTTGATCTGTATGTGGTTGATCCGACCTCTCTCTGAGTTAAGAATGTGGAATTCGACCCAAAAATAACCTTGAAGATCAACTCAACCCTATCCACCTCTCAGGAGAAAGAACTGTGTAGCTTATTGAAAAACCACTTGGATGCTTTTGCTTGGAGCTATAAAGAGATGAAGGTGTTATAGACATTTTTGGGCACTGCAACCCAAATCATATATGTCCATAAACCAAGGGCTTCTAAGTCCCTAAAAGTGTTGTTTCACACCTTAAAGGAACAAGGTCAGCTGATTACATCATCTCCCAGAAGTTCTCCATGAAAAACTACTCAGAAGTGGTCAAAACTGGATCATCTCACTTGCTCCATGGCCAGGGTGCGATGCATCTCACCTTGTACACACGGGAGGTGCGATGCATACTGAAAAGTCCTTCTATAGGGTACAATGAGCGAGAATAGACAAGTGGCGGAGACAGTTTGCTAAGTGGATGATCAAGGAATATTCCAGAAACTTCTCATATGACACTTGCCTCTTAGAATTCGCCCAGGGATGAGTAAGAGATCAATGAAATCTCCAAGTGGAACCAAAAACTCTCAGAGAGAGGACACTAATCAAAATCCCAGAAGCTGACTCACCCCCCTGCAAACATCTATATATGGATCCCTCATCATAGAGATCCAGAGGTTAGGGGCTGGCATCTTGTATTTTGTAAGGAAGTGTTGTTGGTTTCTTGGTGAAAACCATAGTGTTGGGTGATCTAAGTTTTTCATGAGGTGAAGAAGGGATTTCATGTTGGGAGGATGATGTTGGGTCAGAACAATTGGTTGTAATCTTCTTTTCTATTTTTGATATTAATAAAGCTATTCAAGTTTTCCTCCACATTCTTGTATGTTTGATGATATATGCATTTGTGTGGTCAATATATATCTGGTCCTATATTTTTAATGATTGTAGACCTCTGTTCTTCGATAGCATTATGATGCTTTGACTCTACAGGTGCTCTCTGAAGCTGGGTAAGCCAAGAAGGAGCGGCAAATATCTGTCAGAAGGGAGAGGAATCAAGCAAGGAACCAAGCGCAAAACTGAGGTTGGTCTCCTTTGTTCCCCTCTTATCTACTTCTCATAAAGGAAAACGAAAGTAGCTTTAGTTTGTTTGTTTCTAAGATAGCTACATGTCTTAGTGGGACTAGCAGCTCTGAGTGGACACTAGATTTCCCGATAACAAAATGGCGACTCCGTTGGGGAGCGAATAGCTTGTTTGTTTGTCTATACTTGTTGGTTTTATAAACTTACAGACGGAGCCTGAAATCAAGCCAGCTAGCCTTCGAACTACATTTTCTATGCAAGTGCAAAGTAGATCAATGTTGCTCCAGTCTATCTTTGGGTTTTTTTTTTAAACTAAACAATCGATTTTCAAACATTCTAATTGCCCTAGTGGTGGTTCTAGTAACCTCATTAGATCAACCTCTGTGATTTATATTTACTGAACATCACTTGCTCGGCCTAAATCCCTGAACTGACCCGCAAACTGTGATCAAGAACTAAGTTGAAGTCTCGTCCTGGTACCATCGCACCCTCTCTTCAAGGAAACCAATATGCATCACACCTCCCGTGTGCAGTAGGTGAGATGCATACTTATTTCCCTGTGTAACAGGTGCGATGATCAGGCAAGGCTAATTTTGCCTTCATACTTTGGTTTTTCTTCACTCTCTTCAGCTCTATTTAGGAGTTTTGTTGTCTGTGATTAGTATACCACTGTAGAAACCCCCTTCCTTTCCATCATTTCGCCTCCATTGTTCAAAGAACTGTGAATTTTTTTTATGTATTGTGCGCCATTTTCAGTTCTCTTTTACAAAGAAGTAGCGTAATCGAACTGTCATCTCTTGATTTGGAAGTGTCGCAAGTGTCATTTTCAGTCATAGAAGAGAATCCTATCGTTCTGGATGGTCGATTATACTGTTACTCTTGTATTTGATTTGAAATAGTAGTTTTTCAAGTGTCGAAAGCAATTTTCAATTCAAAATCGCAAAGTGTCGTCATTATCTTCCTTTCGTTTTGAAGAGAAATTTGTTAGTATTGTCGCTTTGAAAAGATAATTCAAATTTGTGCTCAGCATTCTTTTTGTCATTCACACATTAAGAAAGCAAAAAACAAATACATGCATGTGCATTTGCATTTAGATTGCTTATTGGTTTGATTTAGGACAGTGCATCTAATGTGTGTCGTATGCTCTATGTTGAAAGAATCTAAGTCTTCTTTCCTTAGTAGCTAGGATTTTCATTGCAAAAAGAAGATTAAACGTTTGTTTATCATCTTAGATTGCATTTTAGGAATTGTATATCTACATCACGCAGTGAACCTGAAAGGCAAATTTATTAAGCAAGATCAACTGTAAAATAAATTCAATGAACATAAAAATGCTTTGGAACCTAACGCACAACATTTAGAAGTCTAGGCTAGAGACGTATTCCGGCGTCGTAAAGCCCGGTAACTATCGTTTTCATTATTGGTTGGGTGATTCCTCCTCTTTGAGATGACAAGTGCCAGTACAGACTTGTGCTCCCACGCACCGTCGAGTATATATTGGGAGACCACAATAGGCTATTTCCTTTATCTTTAGGAAGTCATGTTTGCTGCCCTATCGATCGCAATGCACTGAACATAGCATTCGGGAAGATTGACTGCCGTATCGTAAAAAGTATTCTGCAGTTTTTCAATTGGTTTGGTAATCTATCTGTCTAGATTTCCAGAGTAGTCTCTTTCGTTCCTTTTCAGACTCCTTAAAGGAAAAGGTCCATCTAAGCACTTGTCACTTCAGGCTCATTAAAAATTGAAGGCGACTAGAGTCATCTTTTGTTTTATATCGACTCTTAAAAATTGAAAAATCAAGTTGTGTCAAAGTGTCTAAAATTCATTTAATTCGGAAAAATTTTCCCCATTTATTTTGATTTGATCAAGTAATCCGCAATCATGGAATAAAGTCAATCAAAACCCCATCATTCGGGGAGGCTTATGAATCAACCGTCTTTGACTCTAGAAACGAAACTATTCTAGACAAAGCGAACTCGTTTAACCGGATCGAAGTCCCCTGGTTTGGTTGGAACAAGTACTCCGACATCCTCAAGGACTCCGATTACTCCAAACGTTTCTGGTATCCCTGCCTCTACAGAAGAAATTTCGCAGCCAGAAAAGGACATTACAACTGATCCTAGTGTGACGGTAAACACCTCTGTTCTTGAACCGGCTTTATCTACAGCTGATTCGGAAGGTGTTGTTCCCCGAACATCTGTCGTTGTAGAACCTATACCTTCCTCGGCACCGGAAATATTTTACGGACCTAACAGTCTACCTCTTCCGCCTGGATTGATTGCCATAGAAGAGATTGTGGAGGATCCTCCATCTAGTGCTCCATCGCAATTTGGAGCTGGGATCACCCTATATCCTTCTTCATCAGAAGTTAGTCTCCCGCCATCGAAAGTTCCTGAAGAATCGTTGGGAAGTCTTTTGGGTAGACTAAATATGTCTGAACAATCGTCGACATCTAGCACTGTGTCATCTAACACAGCAACGGCAGAACTTCCTGCCGCTACTCCGACAATGTTCGTCGGTATACCATCTGTCCCAACTAGCTCTCAATCACTGGATGGGGTCCATCCAGGGGCTGTTTTGACAGTATGGTCTGTTCCCGTTTGTTCTTCTGGAATAGTGATCCGGATTTAAACAGGAACGCAACAAATTACAGAGATAACCATACACACAAATATGCAGCGGAAATAATACTTCATTTCATTAATGGAAAATACTGAAATATGCTTACAATCAGAAATGGAAATAAACTAGCTAGGGCGATGGTAGCTATCTCTGAGAAGAGATGTGTGGGCTACATCCTCTGAAATCACTTACAATGAGGCTCGAAGGCCTATTTATTGTTGAGAAACAATGAAAAACCCTTAACATTCCAAAACTTAACCCTAGGAGATGAAACGCCAAACTGTGGGCCCCGTTTGGGGGTAAGTTGGTACATCAACTTCCCGGGGTCATAACTTTAGCATATGATCTCCGTTTGACGCGTACAATAGCTCATTAGAAAGATCTATTCGAGCACTATCATTGTTGGAACAGGCAACATCGGTCCATTCCATGGACCCATGTTGCCCCCAGATTCCCCAAAAAACGTCGTTTAGGGCCTCAAAACGGCTCGGAAGTTCAGGACCCGAAAAACTGCTAAAAATAGTAAGTTGTGCTACAATTAAGGAAACTGAAAATGCTGAGAAAGACAATGGTGGGGGTCCATGTGGACTTGGAAGGTGGCCACCAATATCCACCTGGATCATTCCTCCCCCCTTAGGAAGCAATGGTCCCCATTGCGTTGAGCTCCCCCATGAGATGAGGAAACTTCTGCTGAACCTGTTCCTTGGTGAACCACTTGCCCTGCTGAAGGAGTTGGCCTGCTTTGACAACTCGGTACAGTTGGATATTCTGTTGGCGGGTGTTCTTGATCTGTGTGTCCATGATCCGATCAGTTGCAGCTTGTTCCATGCAATCTGGATTTAGTTCCGTGGGTTGGAGCTGTTCGGCAATGTCGGATGTGTCTAGTAATGGTGGAAAGTATGGCCGCAGGCGATCTACATTGAACACTGGGTGCAGGCCAAGGAATGGGGGAATGCTGAGCTCAAATGCATTGTCGCCCATAGCCTTAGTAATGGTGTAAGGACCATATCGGAGTGGTCTTAATTTCCGATAGGCTCCAGTAAGGCGTTCCTTTTGCAAATGCAACCAGACTTTGTCGCCCACCTGAAAATTGTGTGGCACCCGATGTTGATCATGTCGCTGCTTGTACTTGGCATTTGATTTCTCAAGAATGTCATGGACCTGCTGGCGAATATGTTGGATGCGCTCAATGAAGCTGGTGGCCTTATCTGTTTCGGACTGGACATGAGCTGAATTCATGTGAGTAGCTGCAAGTGGCATGGCCACATCAATGGGGCATAGTGGCTGGAATCCCAAACCCACCTGAAAAGGGCTATGGCCAGTGGAGCCGTGGAGAGCTCGGTTGTAGCTGTGCTGAACATAGGGGAGGCTCTCGTCCCATGTGCGTGGATGCTTTGAGTTATACATGCGCAGAATGTGCACAATCATCCTATTGACAACCTCTGTCTGGCCATCAGTTTGAGGATGGAATGCTGTGGACTTCGTGAGTTTGGTGTCCAGCATTGACCAGAGACTGGACCAAAATGTGCTGAGAAACCGACTGTCCTGATCTGAGATGATAGACTGTGGGATCCCAAAGTGCACCCACACTCGTTCAAAGAAGAGTTTAGCAGTGGCTTCTGCTGTGATATTCTTCTTGCAGGCCATCATAATGGCCATCTTTGAGAACCGGTCGACGACCACAAAAACACAGTCATTTCCATGCTTAGTGGAAGGAAGGCCTGACATGTAATCCATGGAGATGGATTCCCAAGGTCGGCTAGGGGTAGGCAACGGGGTATAGAGGCCTTGCTTCTTAATGGTCGGTTTGGCAATGACACAGGCAGTACATGATCGGATGTACTTCCCAACATCCTGTCGAAGATTCGGCCAATAGAAATAATTTTCAGTACTGCCACTGTTTTCTCGACCCCGAAATGCCCAGCAGCCCGACTGTAGTGTGCTTCCCAAATCATCTTGGCACGCTCGCTTGAAGGAACACAGAGGTGACCGAGGTGGCATAATAAGGCATCCTGGAGGTGAAAATCTGCAACCTGCCGACCCTCCAAGAGTGTCTGGTATGTGTGGCCGAATTCTGGGTCGCTTTTGTAGAGAAGTGGCCAATCAGAAGTCTCGTGCCCGCAAGAGTTGAGCACGGTGGTTTGCCCCATGATCGGTGGACGACTGAGGCAATCTGCAACATTATTGGTGCTGCCCTTTTTATACTTGATATTCAAGTGAAACTGTTGCAGGTATGTAGACCACTTCTGATGGCGATCATTCTGCAATTTCCCTTGGGTCTGTATGAACTGCAGAGGTCGGTGGTCTGTGTGGATGACCGTTTCCTTCCCCAAAATGTAATGCTTCCATTGTCGGCAGGCCTGTACAATGGAATACATCTCTTTATCATAAGTGGGGTACTTCCGGACTGCGTCTGAAAGTGTTTCACTGTGATATGCCACTGGATGTCCATGTTGAGTAAGGACTGCCCCAATAGCATAGTCAGAGGCATCTGTCTCGACTTCAAATGGTTGTTGTAAATCTGGTAACGCGAGCACTGGTGCCGTGCAGAGGCGATCCTTCAACTCCCTGAATGCCTTCTGTTGAGCTTCAAACCAAAAGAATTTTGCTTTCGCCTCGCCCTTGGTGACTCGACTCAAGGGCCAAGAAATATGAGCAAACCCCAACACAAACCTGCGGTAGAAGTTGGCAAGACCTAGAAAGCTGCGGAGCTCTGTTAGAGTGGTTGGAGAGGGCCAATCCCGAATGACTTGGACCTTGGCTGGATCGACATGCACCCCCTGTTCATCAATGATGTATCCTAGATATTGAACCTGGGTCATGCCAAAAGTGCATTTCTCCAAATTGGCACATAGCTTGTGTTGCCGCAGTGTTTGGAGAACCTGTCGGATGTGGTGGAGGTGCTCTTCCCAACTCTGGCTAAAGATCAGAATGTCATCCAAGTATACTACTACAAAGTAGTTGAAGAATGGCCGCAAGATGTCATCCATTAGCCTCATAAAGGTTGCAGGCGCATTCGTCAATCCGAAAGGCATGACCAACCATTCGAAGAGGCCCTCCTTGGATTTGAAGGCAGTCTTCCACACATCGGAGGGTTCGATTGGTACCTGGTGATATCCCGATTTCAGGTCGATCTTGCTGAAATATTTCGCCCCCTTTAGTTGGTCTAGGAGGTCATCAATTCGCGGGATCGGGTACCTATTACGGACAATGATCTTGTTC
>APFE031294173.1:21201-71871 GCA_000404065.3 Pinus taeda
ACTCCTTATATCCCGACCTTGTTGGGGACATGCAAAGAAAAACAGAGAAAAAGCAGACCGCTCTGATACCACTGATCCGGATTTAAACAGGAACGCAACAAATTACAGAGATAACCATACACACAAATATGCAGCGGAAATAATACTTCATTTCATTAATGGAAAATCCTGAAATATGCTTACAATCAGAAATGGAAATAAACTAGCTAGGGCGATGGTGGCTTATCTCTGAGAAGAGATGTGTTGGCTACATGCCTCTGAACTGACTTACAAAGAGGCTTGAAGGCCTATTTATTGTTGAGAAACAATGAAAAACCCTTAACATTCCAAAACCTAACCCTAGGAGATGAAACGCCAAACTGTTGGCCCCGTTTGGGGGTAAGTTGGTACATCAACTTCCCGGGGTCGTAACTTTAGCATATGATCTCCGTTTGACGCGTACAATAGCTCATTAGAAAGATCTATTCGAGCACTATCATTGTTGGAACAGCAACACCGATCCATGTTCCATGGACCCGTGTTGCCCCTGGGATCCAAAAAAACGTCGTTTAGGGCCTCAAAACGGCTCCGGAAGTTCAGGACCCGAAAAACTGCTAAAAATAGTAAGTTGTGCTACAATTAAGGAAACTGAAAATGCTGAGAAAGACAATGGTGGGGGTCCATGTGGACTTGGCAGGTGGCCACCAATATCCACCTGGATCAAATAGTATCCGGAATCTCTTATGTTGAATCTCAGCAAATTGATCCTTCACAGAGTCAATTTGGGCAATCCGGTCCCCAAAGGCAAATTATTCCTTTGAGCACTGGGTTACCGCCATAAGGAGGGTACTATACCCTTTCATTGTCTCCTTCGGGAGAACAACCATACGAGAGTTCACAACAGGATTCAGGTTATGCTGGAATTACATCTAGCGGTTGGGTGCCAATCCTGCCTCAACAACCAAGAGTTGTATACTCAATGCAACAAATTTTACCTGTAACAAATATCCCCACTACGCCGGCTATTGTGACAGTGTCACAAGTACAAATGTTGCATGTTGTATGCCAACCTAAGTTTTCTCAGGTCATAATACAAAAACCTCTTGCCCCTGCGATGCAACCGCAATCGCCAACTAGTGGAATGACACAGGTTCAAACAGTCATCACTGGACAACAACTCATGGCTTCACAACCATGGCTGGTACAATACCAACAACCGCAATTCCAACAAGCTTACCATGGAACTGAGCAACAAGTCTTTGCAAGTAATGGCAGCCGTATATTCAAAGCGGTAAACATCAATCACATCATAATGGTTATGCCCATCAACCTTACCAAAGTTACCAGCATCAAATGCATTATGTTGGTATGCAAAGACTAACTGCTCAGGTGATCCCATCTTATCTTGTGTATGCTTCACCAAACCTAAATCAACAGTTGCCTTTCGTGGAAACTTTAGAGTTACCGGATCTAAATCGACTAACGAACAATCCAATTGCTTACGCCCCTTGGTGGCTGGCGATTCCACATAAACTTCTGGGAGATATTGCTAAATTTAATGGAAATCCGGGTGAAGACCCATTGAATCATGTGATGACCTTTCACCTATGGTGTTCGTCTAACACTCTTAACGATGATTCGATCAGGCTTCGCCTTTTTCAGCGAACGTTGGCTGGTCTGGCAACAAAATGGTATATCGAATTGCCTAGAGCTTCGTTTGATAATTTCAGTGCCCTAGCCACAACCTTTTTAACCCATTTTCAGTTACCCATAAGGTACGAAACAGGAACAGAGCTTCTTACCAATTTCAAACAAACGATGGCCACTCACATATCTGATCATATTCATGAGTGGCGACGTCGTCGTAGAATGGCAAAAACATATGTTCCTGATCAGCTATTAGCTGAATGGTTTATTAAGTCATTGTTACCTTCTATCACAGAAGATGTGGCAAAGGGAGGAGTCGTTACTGAAGAGAAAGTTATTGCTCGTGCACAATATCTAGACTTGATCTATACTCAGTCTGACACGCTCTACGATAAAATCCCTGATGCTCCTAGACCAGATTTTTTTGTTCCTCCTAAATCAAACAAAGACTCTCATGCCGGTGATGGCATGATAGGTACGACTAGCACGAAAACTGTAAAGGCTACATCAAAGAAGGCCCATACGGTTTCAGGTCAAAATGCAAATGACGAACTTCTCGCCTCAGAAGTAAATGTCGTGTCGACTCACAAAGACAAAGAACCCAAGCAACTAGGAGGCAAGAAGAAAAGGAAAGGGAAGAAGAAAAAATAGGAGGATTCATCTCCTGAAAAACCTTCTACAAACCCTCGTGGAGGTAGGAAACCAAATCATCCATGCTTCATATGTGATGAGGATCATTGGACATCCGATTGTCCATATAAAGCTGAGCTTAGAAAATTCCTCAAGAATTCAAAAACCTCGGCAGTATTAACTGATCCGTTTCCGAATCCAGGAACAAATCTGGTTGCTAGTGACAATGCTTCCCCATCCCAAGTGCTAATGTTGTCTGTTTTGAAGCAAAGAAATGATGCTTTGATATCGACAAGGAATAAAGATTACGGGAATCCACAGCTGTCGAACAACAAGGCTAATGATCAACCTAGTAGTTTAAAAACAACTTCAACTGAAGTTTTGCCACCCATCATTCCTGAGCTAACGATAAAGCCGCCAAAGGGAGTAGTACACAAATCGACGTTTAATCCTCATGCCAGAGCAGCACAACATTATAATATAGTGGAGGATCTGGCCCAATCACCGTCCGCTATGTCGACACTTGAGGTACTGCAAAATTGCCCCTCCCAAAAGCAAGCTTTATTATCAGCGATAGGTGGGATTGACCCAACGGATTCCAATCTTGTGTCCTTTAATCACAAAGGATATGACCCTCAATTACCAGCACAACTCGCTTTCTTCATTCAAGTGAAAGCCCTCAACAAAACTGTTCATCGAACAATTATTGATGAGGGGGCATCTACATGTATTATGTCAATCAGTTGCTGGAAAAATTTAGGCTCACCACCCTTGTCGCGGTCGTCAATGATGTTAAAAGCATTTTATGGATGATCATACACTCCATATGGGATTTTAAGTAAATTGCAAGTTGAACTGGGGGGGGAAAACAGTAGAAATTGATGTTGAAGTTATCGACGAAAACCTCGATTACAACATCCTACTAGGAAGGCCCTGGATATACGCCATGGCTGCTGTTGTGTTGACCTACTTCAGGAATATTGCATTTCCCTTCCAAGGAGGAATTACAATCGCCGACCAACAAACATTTCTCCCCAACAATTCACAAGTTACGAGAAGCATTCCAATGATCCATGGAAGCTCTCAATCGCTTCAAAATATTGGAGTAGGCCTGCTAAAAGACCCTACAATGATGGGTACTTTTTCCCTACCGCCTCCAAACAATCTGGCAGAAGTGGCCACGGTGGAAACCTGCAATATGGTATCTTCTATATCTAAAAGATTCAGAAGATTCCTCGACATTTTGACAGCATGGATCATCACCATTTTAGAAATATTGTAGCAAGCAATTTTCTTGGCCTAGGGGGAAAACCCAAATCAATGCTCATCGAGTGTTTGGATAGATAGGTCTAAGGAATATGGCACCTCTTCAGATCCTTGGTCGCATGTACATTCTACAGACGAAGGAATCATTAAGTCAATGATGATAGGAGAGGCACCATGAGAAGATTACCACTGTCATTCCCATCTTCCGGATTGTAAGGAAGATAGTTCCAGTGACCTTAATCATCCCTCAGTTTTTTATTTTCTATCAAATACTATAAATATGGTGGATTCTGAGGATAGTTCTTTTTCTATGTCAACCTCATTAAAAAATGAAACAACTCCCTTTCCAAATCGAGTCTTTGATTACGATCTCGTAAAATCCAAGTCGAGTATTTCAAAGATCTCGAAGGTAAACCTTCATTCCAACCACTGTGTTGAATGCAATGAAGCTTGGGGGGCATGCACCTCAGTTTGTGTTATTATGCTGGGGGCATGCAAACTTATCATGAGAAATGTTTCCACAACGTTTAAGCTCGTTAAAAAATAAACCCGTCACGAGCAGTGTTACCGCAGGGTTAAAGCTTGTTAAAAATAAACTCGCCATGAGCAGTTTTACGCAAAGTTCAAGCTTGTTAAAAATTAAACCTAAGCAATGAGCAAATGTTCCCCCAGTGTTTAAGCTCATTAAAAAATGAACCAACCTCCGGTAAATAACCATTGCGAACGCATTATCATCAGCTTTTGAGGCCTGGTCGTGTTCTTACCATCACCTCCACTCTATTTTGGCCGATCATATGCCTCCATTTGATTGTTTACCCTTTTTGAGGAACATCTGTGATGAGTGATCTTGTTAGCCATCCTTGTGACGCTGTTGTGATTGGAAAATTCCAAACCTTACCTGGAATCAGTTGCTACCTGAAATCATCACTCGTTCCTAAAAAAAAAACGAGTCTATTTTAAGCTCTTTTCACCATACTCGTAAAATATGAAAAGATTGCCGAGCGATTGGCCTCTCCAGCTCGTTAAAGCTACCGGAAGTGCTATACCTCCTCTAGATTTTAATCTTTTTGGACCTGAGGGATTATTACACAAAAAGATCGACTGCTTGTCTTGTTCAGCTCGTTAAAATTATCAAAAATTCATCCCTTTTGTGTTATTTTATACTTTTTCGAACTTAAGGGATTATATGACGAAAAAGGATTATTGGAGTTTCCTTTCTGTCCCTTTTCAGACTCTCTAAAATTGAAAAAGGACCAAGATATCAATGTCGTTAAACTCGTTAAAATCAATAACAACAAACTTGTCATATAGACAAGAACGAGTTTCATTGTCGCTAGGCTCGTTAAAACATAGCGACGGGTTCGCACGAAGGGTGAATTATTGATCCGGATTTAAACAGGAACGCAACAAATTACAGAGATAACCATATACACAAATATGCAGCGGAAATAATACTTCATTTCATTAATGGAAACTACTAAAATATGCTTCAGAAATGGAAATAAACTAGCTAGGGCGATGGTAGCTTATCTCTGAGAAGAGATGTGATGGCTACATGCCTCCGAACTATGTTACAATGAGGCTCGAAGGCCTATTTATTGTTGAGAAACAATGAAAAACCCTTCACATCCCAAAACCTAACCCTAGGAGATTAAACGCCAAACTGTGGGCCCCGTTTGGGGGTAAGTTGGTACATCAACTTCTCGGGGTCGTAACTTTAGCATATGATGTCCGTTTGACGCGTACAATAGCTCATTAGAAAGATCTATTCGAGCACTATCATTGTTGGAATAGGCAACATCGGTCCATTTCATGGACCCATGTTGCCCCCAGATTCCCCAAAAACGTTGTTTAGGGCCTCAAAACGGCTCCGGAAGTTCAGGACCCGAAAAACTGCTAAAAATAGTAAGTTGTGCTACAATTAAGGAAACTGAAAATGCTGAGAAAGACAATGGTGGGGGTCCAGGTGGAATTGGCAGGTGGCCACCAATATCCACCTGGATCACTTGTCCATTTGTTTTTGTTGTTCGGTGGGGCTCTCTTTGGAGGTCGCAGTCACCATCTTATTCTTTCCCTAAGGGAATATCATCAGGAAATTTTGTTTCCCTATTTTGAAAATGATCTTACTGCATTGTTTTGCAGTAACTACAGAGATGATGGTAGGCGGCGCTACCTCTGGTATCTTGTACTACTTATTTCCCATGGTAACAATAACAACACGAGGCCTTGACTTGTACACAACATGTTGCTTCCATAAGTATGGTTGGCCTAATAATACATCACAAACATCAAGGGGAGCAATGTCACATAATATCTCATCCATGAAGGGCTTGATGCTGTATGGAAGGTGTCATTTTTGGCTCACACGAAGATCCCGTACTTGGTGTATGGTTGTGGGTGTGATGTGGTTGGTATGCCCAGCTGCTTCGCGACCTCTACTGCAATGAGGTTCTTTTGGCTCCCACTGTCGATAATGAAATTTAGCAGGGAACCCTTTACCCACATCTAGGAGGAAGAGATGCTCCTCCTTCTCTAGATCTTCGAGTTCATCCTTCTATATCTTCGTTGTGCCAATGATGGCGTTGGTCTCTCCATCAATAATATGTTTCCCTTTGTCATTCCCCTTGTTGGGTTCTGAGTTAGAGTTAGAACATGCATTTGATTCTGAAGCCTTCAACTCAGACACTAGTGACTGCTTGGTTCGACACTCACTTGTGTTGTGAGTGGAGCTCTTATGGAACTCAAACCAATTTCCCATGTCCTTGTTTGGCTTCGCAATGTTTTCATTTGCTTGTGGCTTTGGCGGGTTGTCCTGGGCCGTCCCACCTTGGCTTTTTCCTTTTCTCTGTGGGTTGGGGGCACCTTTCCCTTGCTTTGGATTCGTATATCCAATGTCTCACTTCTTCTATTTAAAATTATGCTCAATCTTGATGGCGTAAGGGTACGCCGTGCCAAGAGAGGAAATATCCAGGAACTCCATCTCGTCTTGGATGTATCTATGTAGGTAGTCATGGTACTTGAGTACCAAATGTTTATGAGAATCTTTGATACCTAAATTTGTGCATAGGCTATGAAAAACATTGGTAAACTCTAACACATCTTGGTCCCTTCCCTGCCGCAATGTGGTCCACTTTATGTATTTGTCCTCATAGCTCCTGACAAGGTGGTACTGCTCCTTGATAGCGTCCTGAAATGAATTCCAAGTGGGATCTATTGAAAACAGTGAGGTCGTACTTTCATCCTTCTACTCATAGTAGGTTTCCCACTAGTCTTTGATGTGGGGGGTGGCTTTGAAAAGAGAAAAAATAATCTTTTCCCGGCTGGAAAAGTCACGAACAAAAAAATATCCTTCTAGTAGATTTAAGCATTTATCTATGACGCCTACATCTATTTGGCACTCAAATATGGGAATGTCAAAGTTTACTTGTACCTTAAAAGGTGTGGAGCCTCCAAAGTGGATGTTGGATGTGGATGCATTTCTAGTGGGCAACCATTGAAGGATCTAGGAAAAGCTATCCATCATCGCATTCCTTTATTTATCAAGGGCTTCCTTGAGCAATATTTTGATAGGATCTCCTGCTCCCTTGTCTTTCTTTTCTTCCCCCATGGGCGGTCATCTGGGTTTGCGAGGCTAATCTTACAAAGGTTCAACCAGATCGAGCACTAACTCCTTATATCTTGACATCGTTGGGGATATGCAAAGAAAAACAGATAAAGAGTAGACCACTCTAATACCACTAATCCGAATTTAAACAGGAACAGAAAAAATTACATATATAACCATAAATACATAGATGCAACATAAATAACACTTCATTTCATTAATATCAAATACTGAAATATTATTACAAACATAATGGAGATAATACTAGCTCGGGCGATGGTAGCTATTGACGGTGCTAGACCCACCAACATCTAAGGGGATCTCCCTGGTAAGAAGTACCAATTAGACCTCAGACCATCTTGGTGTAGGATTCCCAACAGTGGGTCGTACAATAATGCCTTGACCACTATTTCACACAGAGACAAGTAAGATAATTCTATTGGTAGAAAGGGTTTGACAGCTGCAGTAAGACAAGGAAGGTGCATGAGAGGTACTAACACAATGAGGGTGAGGTGAGTGCGACCCTTGGAAACCTATGATAGAAATCGGCTTGGAAGGGAACACACGAGCAAAGATACATCACAACATGGAAGGAAAGTTAGCGAGAAATCCAAAGTGATGGTTAAACCAACAACACATTTCAGAAAGATTCATACATACTTATATAGACTAGTCCATACATGCATGCATAAGAAAACCAATACATATATCGTTTAGAGTAAACTGGATAGCATAGAATACAATACAACATATGAATGAAATGTGATGGCTCTTGTTATATTAAGAAGTGTAAGTTACAGTCATACAATACATCCATGTCCAACCACTAGTTCTAATAGCGGAACGTTATAGCCACAACTACCCGCTCCTCCAAAGGGATGTACTAGCTCTACATAGTGGAGAAGCCAAGCCTCATTACAATATTGTCTAAGATTTCTCTAAGATACTCCTATCGAATCTTGGTTGACCAAAATCCCATACAATGAGTTATGAGGGACTATTTATAGCAAAGGGTGGGGTGACCCTTGACATTCCCCTTTGTGACAATTCATCTATCCTCATGACTCTTCATCTACTCTATGATTGTTACATCCAACTATTGACACTTGAACTTCCACTTGACAAGACATTACATTACAATGCACATGTGCTCATGTGAGACAAAATGCTTTGAGCAAGTCATGCAAGACATCACTGACACTCGGTCCTGTTGTGGTGAGACCAACTCTTTTACATTCTTGTGATGGTGAAGGTGGTGAGTTGATGCCAATTGTTGGCTTAGTTGGGCTTGACCCAGGTTCAGATTTGATTTAGCCAAACAAATCCCGATACTACTAGCCTTTTCAGCAACAGTCCGCAGAGTGCAGACTGAGATCTCACTTGAAGTAGTATGGGAGGGTGCTAGAACTAGGTTTCTACACCATGGAGATGTCTGATCAGTTCAAGTGATCCGCAGTTTGACCCTACACGCAGGTTTCTCCATGCACTTTCCTGCACCTCGTAACCTAATATACTACCTATGCGCAGGGTCAAACCGTAGACCACTTGAACTCATCAGACATCTCCAGGGTGTGGAAACCTGGTTCTAGCACCCTCCCATACTACTTCAAGTGAGACCTCAATCTGCACTCCACGGACTGTTTCCGAAAGGGCTAGTACTATCGGGATTTGTTTGGCTAAATCAACTATGGACCTGGGTCACACCCAACTAAGCCAACAAATGGTTCCATTACCGGGACCGGGATCTGCATAAGAGATGTTTGATGTCGTATCACTACAATCTAACAAATAAAGGAATTGGAGAGTGGTTGGACAGGAATATTCACGAGTTCGCGGCGCAGAAAAACAGGAATCCAATACTATTAAAGGAAGAGTGGTTAGATTGCTACTTATATACGGAAGTCCATGAAATTTCCTTTGCATCCTTCCTCTTTAAGTTGTATGAGTGGATCACAAAGATAGCAGACAATCAGGCAAGGTGTAGGCTCGACAAATCAATCGTGTGGACTCTGAAGTTGGTGCGTATACTGGAAGCATCAAAAGATAAGATCGCACGTGCTATGGACCATTGGCTCGATTGAATTATAGGAGGGTTTATCACCGAGTTCGCGGTAGATACTTCAGTCAACTATAGCGATGCAGGATGACACTTCCTCAAGGGACCACAAGGTAAGTACATTAAATCTTTGAACACTTGGATTAAAATGCTACCAGTGTGTGAAAAGAGGGTTATGTGAATAAATTGATGTTTGGGGCTATGCGAAGTGGGACCATCTATAGAAACAAAGGTAGCACAGAGATAGAAACTAGCCCCTTGATTTCACCTCCACGAGAAAGCAAGGAAGAGCTCGTGAAGGTTTCACCAAGAAGCACGATCAGTTTCATAAGGCAATGAATTTCGCGCATACCACTCCCACCTACACCACCACCAGTTTCACCATCTTCACCCCCTCTTCACCCACACCACCTCCGCCACCACCACAGTTCAATATGACGAGCACGATAAAGTTGCCAAAGTTTAAAGGAGTAGGGAACGAAGACTCGACCAGTTTTCTTTCGTGGTAAAGGTTGTATGGGAAGTGCAGGGAGTCACAAATGACAATATAAAGAAACCAACATTAGTCAACAATTTGTAGGATCGTGCACTGACGTGGTACATTAAGCATTCCAATAACAATCCTAACATAGGGATCATGGATATCCAAGCCATGCTAAACAGGGAATTTAGCAGGCCAAAGTCAGAGACACAGTCGATTATTGGATTTAAGGAGATCGCGATGCTTCTAGGAGAGACCCCCTAGGAGCTGGATCAGAGACTAAAGGGTATGATTCATGAAGCTAACATGACTTTGACAGATGGACAACATCGTGCTTGGTTTGTATCTAACCCTGCATCTAAGAACTGTGCTGTCACAGCAGAAGCTATCCACTCAGGCCGAGGCCTTGGATATTGTAATGAGACTGCACGAGATCCCAATACAAGATCCTAACCTGGGAGTTCAACAGATCCACGCACAATTGAAAAACTGGTGCCTCAAGATGCAGAGTTTGAAACAGGACAAGACAGCTTGCCCAGAAGTGCATGAGGAGGTATGGTGCGTAAAGTGCAAAGGCCAGGGACATGACAAGGACCATTGTCCAGTATTCATTAACTACCTAGCGACAGGAGGACTACTACCATTGAGACTAGAGGCACGAGCAGGACCGAGTGTAGTGCCTGCGTTATGGTGTGCGATTTGTCAGATAGGAGGGAAGCATGCTACAGATAAGTGCCATCTATTACAGAAGTATACACAGAGTTCCCAACAATTGTTCTATAATTTCTGCAGATCAATAGGCCACGATGAGCGAACTTGTAGAAGTTTTGAACTGATGATGGATTAGGCTCCTACCTACAGAGTTTAGATCGCAACACGAGCCCTTGATCAAAATGTAGGGATGGTGTGCATTGGATTTCAAGGGCACGGATGAGGTTGAGGTGGAATGGGGCTAGGAAGGGGTCGCAAACAGCTGATTTGTTACAATTGTGGAGGGCCAGGGAATTATGCCCGTGATTGTAGAAATTCAACGAGAGCATCATGTTTATATTGTACCCAGTTTGATCATGAGACAGAGGACTATCCCACGTTGATAGCAAGGTTGTGTGACAAAGGAACACTCCAACCTTCCTTGACTCAGAACCTGCAAATGATGAGGTCTGAGCCGCACGAGGAAGACCCTAATGTAAACATCGTGCTTCGAAGTGGTATCATGACACGAGATGACAAATGAAGGTAGCCCAAAGAGAGTTCCTAGGTTCCCAAGACTCCAACAAAGAAACCAGAATTTGATTTGGAGCGCGCTAAGGGGACATTCATGGAAGCTAAGAAGAGCTTCATGGAGGCCTCCACTTCAGGTAGTAAACAAACTGGAACCGGAGATGAACCCATCAATGCTCACTACCATTCTGGAGACATGCATGAAGCTGTTGCGTGACAACAAAGCTGTGAAGGGATTGTAATAACTCATCACTAGATGTGTTGGGACTGCGCTAGGAGAACCGTGCGTATTCCAGAAGCTCGGGAAGCATACAACACAAACAGGAAGAGAGATGAGGTTGACCGCACAGATAGGGGAATATGAAATGGATCAAGTGATTCTGGATCTAGGATCGAATGTAAACGTCCTACCAAAGCAGACATGGGAGCACATGGGTAGGCCTGCACTGCAATGGTCACTGATCCAGCTGTGAATGGTGAACCAACAAAAAATCCTACCCATGGGAAGATTGCAGGGAATAACGGTGGATATTGAAGGTGCGAGCGCGCTTGCAGATTTCGAAGTGATAGAGATTGTTGATGATAGCAATCCCTATCCCATGCTACTTGGAATAGACTGGGCCGTTGACATGAGTGGAGTGATAAATCTAAAGAAGCGCAAAATGATTTTTGAGAAAAATTCACTGCGCGTAGTGGTACCTTTAGAACCCGTGGAAGGATCGCGCTACATAGAGCCGGTGCACGATTACAATAACGATGACGATCTAGAGTGTATTTACCAGATAACCACACGGGAGTAGGACCGGGTAAATCCAACCATGGATGGCAGGATCTCATGGGAGCGCGAAAGCTCCTACACTTTAGATTCAGACGAATAGATAGAATGATGGCAGAACTAGTTACACGAGGTAACCACGCTCAATTGCAACATGAGGATAAGGTCATTGCACTACCTGGCAACAGAGGTAAGATATCTACCTATGTACGACAGATTGAATGAGGTGGATGATTTCCTGGACAAATTTGAAAGAGAAGTACCAGAACAATAGCATTTCAACGCTCTGAAATGGGCACTGCGCGCTACACTCGCAAGGTGGTGGGGTACACATCAAAGAAGTTTTGAGGACTAGCGCAAATGCAGAAGGATGATGTGCATGTGATTTGGAAAGCCTAAGATGTGGATGAAAGCCAAGTATGACGGACGAAACAGCTTGCGTGCCCACCTCTCTAGATGGGTACAGGCATATGGTGCACAACCTGCATGAACACATACCGTTCTCGCGATAGGAAACATGACCAACAAGCAGGAGTGGGCAAGATGATGCTGCGAACGATGAAGTATGATAAGGCCAAGTGCACCGAAGATTATCCATGTTGAAGGCTTTGACAAAGTACGCGAAGCGCTGAACGTGATCCACAATGACAAGCAAACTGACTAGGACCTGTGCATACCAACAATTTTATGGGCTTATAGGGCCATGTGCAAAACCCTGACCACGCGGGAACTTCCGGAGCTGAAGTATGGAGCAGATGTTGTAATCCCTATGGGGCATGCAAAGCCTAGTCCACACATAATAACACTTGTAGATACGATGGTTTGTGAAGCTCGAAATGAAGGGATCACACAGTCGCAAGGAATAGAATGCATGGGATTTGAGGAAGAAATCCAACAGGGAAACCTTAGACTACAAGAACTTGAAGAAGACAGGGTACAGTTAAGGAAGAAAAATGTGCTAGTGGCTACAGAAGTCAAGAAGATGGAGGATGAGATAAAGGAAGAGTTTCTCACCAAAAAACTAGGATGGTAAGATAGGGTACGTACAATCATATTGACAAGCTTGAGAACTACTACCGCAAATTGATTAGTCTGATGCCTTGGCTTGGACCGCATATTCCTAAACATGGGGACTAGGGTAGCATGTTGGAAATAGTGAAATGTGTGAGGCCGACTGTAACAATAAAAGTTTGGGATTCTCTAGGAATCATGATGGAGGACCAAATGGAACTCTATACGGGTGGTATGAACACCTTAGTAGATGATGGAAGGACATCTTAGCACTCCAGGTAGTTGGGAGGGAGCGCGGGACTATAAACTATCTTGCCCAGGAGCTGCGTGATGGTGTAGATGCGTGTAGAAGTAGAGAGTCACAAGGTCCACGACTGCGCACGAGGGGTTGCGCTGCTGCATGGGTTGGCGAGAAAGTGACCATTGAAGTCACTATTCATGATGGAATGATCAACTTGAGGCCAAATGGAGTGGGAGGAGGACATTTAAGATGCGATTTATGGGCAATGTTTGGGAAAATCTGCTGCCACGAAAGCATTAATGAACTAGAATTGGGGGGAACGGTCAAATTCGAATTCAAAAGGCGTTATAAAATGCAAAGGGATACCTAGCAAACAACACTTGGTCATTTTCAAATTGAGCGGTTAAGCAGGGCCCTGAGTGTTGTGAACCAAGCATTGATTAAGCCTCTAAATTCGCAAGCGATTGATTGCAGCACGGATACAATGATAACAACTAAGGATGGTTTGGGAATAGAAGAGGTGACCAACGGCGAGGCCGCACAAGCCCCAACCATGGAGAATGTTCCAGAAGTTGCCGAGATTGTGGCAGAAATCCCAAAATCACCGCGTACGCCAAGACCCAAGAAGGATAAAGCCATGGCTCACGTACGCGTGTCCCTGCGGAACCCGCTGCACAACAAACTATCGATGGAAGAGAAGGGGAAAGTTGTCACGATAGAAACAAACGAGGAAGAAGAAGATTTTCAGAACCTCATCATTACAGAGGAAGAAGACGAAGGCATGGAGGTGGATATTCCACCTATGCACTCTGTGACAAAAATGCCTACCTATGTCCCCCCGCAAGAAGGGAAGGCCAAAGTGCCCAAGGAGCTGGATGAAAACAAGAGTTCGCTCTAGACCTCCCTCCTCCCAAACAAAATTATGTTTGAAGGCATGCACCAGGCTGTGTACCAACCATGAAATTTGAAGATTGGGACCTCGTTGATAGTGAGAAGTTCCCTCACCTTGAGACTGGGAACCTCATGAAGCATAAAACCATGGGGGTGGTGACAATGTTAGAGCCATGGAAGTGGTTGCGCAGAGTGGAAAAGGTCGGGCTACTAAACCTACTATGGGTGCCACAATTCCACGATGACCCAATAGCCATTTTCGTCGTCAGGAAGCTGCTTTGCCTCGTGCATGATGGGTATCTATGGCTGGAGGAGCCCATCCCCATCATGGCAGACCTGATTCATCACATTTCCTGGCTTCCATACAAAGGAAAGGACCTCGCGACCATTTCAGAAGGAAAGGGCAGTGATCTGGCCCTCGCGGAGGCTATGAAGATGAAGTACAAGCTGGAAGAAAAGAAGAGGGGCTACGCCATCTCCAGCATCAAGGATAAAGTAGTATGCGTAGCAACTCAAATCCTGGTAGGAAAAGTTATGTGGAAGTGCCGCATAGATGAGGTCCCTATGCCGGTGATCGCACTGGCTAAGCAGTGCATGGAGGGGGTCCAGTTTAACTAGTTCGAATTCCTCTGCATGGATTTTTTAGAGAATTGTTGTGAAGCCCAGGAGTAGGGTAAAACCTTTCACTACATGTGGCTGTTGCTGTCCATAGTGCTCGTAGCAGGGGAATTGCTAGAGGACAGTCAATTCCCCATCATTGACATAGAATTACCAGAGGTTGCGAAGTATGCTTCGCTCTGGGCCATGAAGAATGCGAAAAGGATACGCGACATCAAGATCTTCGAGGTGCTCATGGAGATGAAAATCCAGATGTGGATAACCCGGAAGTTGCGTTTGTCGCCCACAGTGTACAATAGTCTGTAGAGTTTTGCAGAATTTAAGGTAGATATGCATAATATATACATCAGGGTGCAAAAGGATCCAACGAAGCAATGGAAAAAGCCACCCTTTGTAGCCACTGACGATGCAATTTTTAATGTCTTGGAGGGATGGCCACTGGAACGGCGCGCCCCAAACATTGCGGAACTTGAGAGGTCAGAAACACAGAAGAAGAAAGACGATGCCAAGCTACACATCACACAGTTAGCTAAAAAACGACGAAAGGAAACAACAACAGCTGAAGCACGGGAAGCAGCACAGAACACAGTAGAGCAGGAAAAGGCCGTAGTAGCAGCAGCAGCACAGGAAGTATCCGCAAAGGAGTACGAGGGCCAAGCAACCTTCGCAAGAGCAGGAAGTAGAGGAAGCTGAAATAGAAGAAGGAGGCGTGGACCCACAAACCATGTCCACAAAGTTGTAGCGCCAACACCCGACAGAGCAAGAAGGACCAAGGAAGAAGGTCAAGGCCTTGAAATTGGCCATTGACATGATCACCCTAACCGAGGGTGATTTGCATGACATCAGCGAGACGATGTGCAATGTCACAAATGAGGCTCTTTAGGATTTCATGTTGGAGATCCGGACTGTGTTGGGGGTCCTCAGAGCATAGTTGTAGGAATTACAGGTGCGCCCCCCTCAGGTTAGTACCATTTCAACCAACTTCGTAGTAGGATCCTCGGCAGCAGAGTAGATGTTGCGTGCACGGACGACGAACACAATAGTGTTGCCGGAAGGGGCGCTAATAACATCAAATGAGGCTGACAGGTTTTCAGTGAGCATGATGAAAGTTCTAGGTGTTAATCTGGCTGCCCTCCCACATGAGACACTATATTTGATGCAGGATGGGATAATGACAGAGTTGTGCGCTACGGAGAGCTGCACGTTTCAAGTCCTTAGTGAGCAGAAGATAAATATGGAACAACTCAGCTTGCAGCATGATGAATTGGTGTCACAATATCAAGAGCTGGTGCAGGTGATAGGCGAGACTTGCGTAGCATCTCATAGCTAGCCATCCTAGCAAATCTACTAGTAGAGGTGTGGATCCATAGATTAGTAGTACGAGTCCGCGAGTCTAGGGAGGAAATGACAAAGGTTTAGCTGGAGTTGAGTCTTTAGATTGCCGAGCTGTGGTTAAAGGCACAACCATCCATTCCCACGAAAGTTAGAGTATAGCACGCTGGCACTATCATAGCGGGATTGGAGGAAATCAGAGGTGCAGTGCGAGACTACACCAGCATGTTGGAAGAATCACTGGAGGTCCTCACAACTATACAGGAGGATCCCAACATCCTGCGCTTACAGAAAGAGGCACATGAACTCCGACAACAGTATGACAGTGTCCAAGGAACCACGTAGATAGTGGTCCTCACCCAGCAGCTTGTGAGGATGTAGTAGGCTAAGGCATTGAAAGAGCAGGTGGATGCGGCAAGAGATAAGGAGGCAGTTCTCAAAGCATGCGTCCAACCTTGGATTGACGAGGCCTTCACTATCATAGTAGACATCACAAGTAAGCTCATGCACATAGAGGAGATGCACACATTGCTGCAGAGAACCACCCTAGACACAGAGGTCTCAGAATAGCGGATGCAGTAGATCCAACAAGCTGCAACTCATTGTGCTGCTGATCTCAACACAGTTTGAGAATAGTTGGAGGGACTCCGCGCAAAGATTGCTGCACTGAGGGTGAGTCACGATGTTTATGTTGGGGGCCTGTTGGGCATGGAATCCCCCCAAGGCATGTTTTGGGGCTCAAATCCCAAGTTTTTACCAAATTTTGTTGTAAAGCTCTGCAAATTGTCGGTGCGGGGCGCGAAAGTATAATAGAGTCATAGGATTGTCCACCCTAGTTTTGTAATGTAATGTCGGCTAGATAGACCTACCCATGGTCCACGGACCATGGGATTGTATAAATAGAGTGAGGCTCTAAGTGTAGAGAGGAGATAGATAATAGAAGAAGAGAATGAGAAGTCTAAGTGATTGAGTCACTGTGCTAAGTGTGTCTTTGGGTCATATAGTAGGAGAAGGCTCTACAGCTGAGTGCGCAGACTCCTAGTAGTCCACAGCTGAGTGCGCGGGCCCCTGCAGCTGAGTGCACAGGGTGAAGTCAAGTCTGTAACCAAGGAAGGAATTAATAAAGAGAAGTTTTATCATAATTTTATGTATATGTTCTTGGGTTAATGTATGTTTGATATAAATTGCAAAGGTACTATTTATTTACTGCACGCACCTATAGGAATGGTTTATGTCGTTAAGTATAACTTAAAGATAAGATAATCACTAACATTGGAATACTAGTAAAGTCTTGGGTAATAACATAGAAGCACAGTGATCAGCCCTTGAGTAGGGTTGCGCGTAGGTAGTATATCAGGTAGTGCGTAGAGGCCTAGTAGTTTGCAACTGAGTGCGTGGATCCCTGTAGCTGAGTGCATAGGGCGAAGCTTTCTCCTACTCTATGACCCAAAGACACACTTAGCACTGTGACTCAATCACTTAGACTTCTCATGCTCCTATTTTATTATCTATCTCCTCTCTACACTTAGAGCCTCGCTCTATTTATACAATCTCATGGTCCACAGACCATGGGTAGGTCTATCTAGTTGACATTACATTACAAAACTAGGGCGGACAACCCTATGACTCTATTATACTTTCGTGCCCTGTGCCCACAATTCGCGGAGCTTTACAACAAAATTTGGTCAAAACTTGGGCTTTGTGCCCCAAAACATGCCTTGGGGGGATTCCATGCCCAACACCAAGCTTGGTCATCGGTGATGGTGTGCATGCGCTCAATGGTGACATCTTGCTGAAGCAAACTCTTGCCTCCACTGTATCCGGGTGCATTGGTATGGCTCCTTCATCCAACTCATCTGCTAGTATGTGCATGGTGTTCTTGGTGCAACCAAACTGGCAACACACTGATGCATAGTGTCTGTGCTGATCTTCCAGTGTGTGCTAGTGGACATGCACATCAACTGTCAACAACATGCTCAACTCTAGTCGGAATTACTTCTTGTCTTAGCCTTGGTTAGTGTGTTGAATGGGTGGGATTGCATGTGTGTGCACAATGACATGCATGCTTCTGAATCCCTTGCATGCAATCAACAACATTTCTCACCATGTCTGTTTCGTGCCAGCTACTGGGATGGATCTATAACTTGTATGGGCGCAGTTTCATCCATGAGTGCATGTTGTGCCCCCTATTGTTCTTGTTCCTACTGCAACTCATTCGCTTGTGTGTAGCTCATGTTCTTCCTTGAGTTGCTGCTTCAGCAAATGAAACTCCTTCTTTGTTCCATTCTTTGTCTTCACGTGATCACGCCGTCACCTCATAGCATGAGTCTCCAAAGATGCTTTCATCATCAGTGGATCGGCTTGAGCTTGCAACTTTGTTCCACCTCTGTGTTGTCAACAACCTTCCTCTGGCATTTGTTGCATCTGGTATGTTGCCTTCAACTACTATTCATGATGCTACTCACTGTGATTTTGTTTCCGTCATATCTTGATTTCCTTGTCTCCGAACAACTTGATGTCTTCGTAAGTAGGCAAGCTCAAAGACACTTGATCGACTGCATCCCTAAGTGTGCTCTGAATGGTGTATTCAACTCTCCTCTCCTTCAAACCATTGTACCTATGCTGCTAAGAGTAATATGAACAACTATGATACTTGGAGACATGGAAACACTCATGGAAATCAATTTTTCAGTCGAAAACCAAAATGAACTTGAGAACTGACTTGCAACATACTTGTGTGACTGATCATGAAGGTCGCGCAATTTCGACTGGGAGGTCGGGAGACTGAGTGCCAAAACTATTGAAGGCATAGTTTGGGCTACTGGGAGAGTGACTGACTATTGGAACTACGCAATGCATAGTCCAGTCTAGTTGCTGACTACTATAATTGCGCAATGTGCAATCTCAACTGGCAATGGTTGCAAGCTTAGTGACTTCATTGCGCAATTCTCTGGGCCAACAATCACTGTCCTTCATATTTGTGCAAAGCAAGCTTGGAGAACAACACTTGGGAAAAAATGCACATTTCTTGAGAGGAAGACAAAGCCTTCCCTCCCAGGATTGTACAATGTTGTCTTGGTGAGGCAGAGCCTGGACCAAGGCTGCCGAGACTTGCTGACGGGCAACTGAACATGAATGTGAAAGTGAATGCATGGCGATACTAAGTGTAAGCATAAGATAATTATCGTGCATGCAAATGGTGAATGACAAATTCATAAAATGTAACAACATGCATGTGGGTGAGTTGAGTCACCAAATAAATGACCGTTTGTGAAAAAAAATTTCATGCATGTGACAATAGTGATATGTTAATGAAAACTAAAGCGGTGCTAGTACAAGATAGTATGTATCAAAACGACAGCAAGCAGTCACTGAAATGAAGTAGATACCGTTCATACGAAGCAAAACAAAAAAAGCGCTAGAAATGCAACACAAGACTTGGAAAACGGGCTTACCCGAAAATAGCTGGGATGAATGTGCTGACAAATCCTAGATGTGATGTGGGATGTTAGAGCTGCAAGGCTGATGTGAGGAATGAACTCTGCAAAATTCGGTTGATGAGTTTTGATCAAATCGAGGTTGTGATGCGAATGCCACAAATCTAGGGAAAGTGACACTTAGTGGGAGGTTTCTGAAATGACCCTTGCATGTAACCTCCAACTGCCAAAAATAGATCCCTGAAACAATGGATGCCTTTGCATGTTTCCTTGGGAGAAGCAGCCCATGCATGCAAGTCTGTTTTTCTCTGTCCCGGAGGAAACCGGTTAACTCAACTGCACATGGAAGAGGTTGTTCAACTACTGGGAGAAAATGTGCATTTCAGGCTGGGAGCTGGGCTAGCTGCTCAGAAGATTTGCAAAATTTTTGGGTAGAGAAGTTGACTGTTGCCAAGATTTGCACAAATTCTGGGCTGAGCATCCCAGCTGGGAAGGATTATGGAACTTTTTTGGTGAATCTTGCTGAGTAGAATTGCGCAATTCTGGGGCCTAGCATGCTTCCAGCCAGGATTGCACAATTTCTGGAGGGAAGGCTGGTTCCCCTCCAAATTTGCTCAAATTCTTGAAGGGGATGCTTAGCGTGTTTCTGGACCAAGTCTGAATGAACAACCTGTAAGGGGAATGCATCAAGGTTTTATCAACAGGATGTATCTTTATAAGAAAATCACTGGAGCAAGAGATTATGTTGTGAAGGTTGGTAGGGAGGCTCCAAAATGAAGCTAAGGCAAAATTTTGGAGGGTGGTTGTAGCCACTATAACACTTGGTGACACACTGGTAGAACACCAACTCTTTGAATGGACCTTGTTTTTGAAAAGCAAGTCTAACACCTTTGGAAGTATTGTTCAGTTCTCAGCTTGTCTTGGTTTCACACTACCTTGATTATAAGATGTGGCATCCACTAAGCTCTCAGTTGATTGACACACATTCCAAGCCATGTCAACATAGTTGTTTCGATTGGGTTGAGGGGTATATTGATGCACCAGCATTATAGCCGTCAAATTCATAGTTTCATCTCTATTGTTGCTCCACTGCCAGCTGGACTGAATAGTACCTTGGTGGAGTCACACAGGAACACAAGCATGGCTCCTCTACGAGTGAGCCTAGTAAGTACCCTAGCGGAGTTACTTGCATCACCTCTCTGCACAGGAAGCCTTTCTCTTCTTTCACCTTATTCATTATTCATTTTTTCAAACTTTTTTTCACTTTTTCATTTTTTCATTTTTCATCTTCGTAACTGTGCATAACACTTATTCATTTTAGAGGCGGAAGAGGGATCCCGACTTATTGAGGGTAGAAGAGGTTGTTCCTATAGAGAAGTGGTTTATTATACCTCTGAAATTCCTATTAGAGTTTCCCCCCTCACCTTACTCTACTTGACTCAGTTGACAAGGGTTAACCCAAAAACAACTGACTAAAGTAGGTGATACTAGTTAGTGCGCAAGCGTTGTGTTTTCACCAAGGTTTACATCAAACAATACATATTTTCCATTGATGTATCATGGACTAAAGACAACAAGTTCTTACATAAGAGAGCGGAAAACAAGTAACCAAATGTTGATAGTTGTACAAGTCCTCTCATACATTACCCAGCTTGTTTCATGAATCATACATGGTTTCATGTGAAACTCACCTACAAATGAAACAAGCAAACAAACAAACAAACAATAAAGCAAAGTAGAAGAAGAATCAAAAGAAAAAGAAAAGCGAGTAAGAAAACAAGCAAGCAGACAAACAAAAAAATAAAGCAATTAAGCAAATAATCATGCAAGCAAACAGACTGAAAGAAAACACTACACCTACTCCTAAGCTAACGGTGCATGGGCCTAATCACGTTAAGTGATATTTCCAATGCAGCCACCAGCGCATTGGTTGACCCATGTTGGTGAAGGCTTAGTTTGTGAACAAGACAGATGTGTGAACTAGAAAACAAGAAAGATGTAACAGTGAAGACAAACACACTCTGAGTTTAAAAGCGTCTACAGAGCAAAGATGAGTGAAAGCGCATGACATGCACTCTATGGATCTTCCATGGTGCTGTGCTACACTGCATGCAGATGTTGAGTGTATGCATTCTCTTGACTGTGACATGTAAGAAAACGTGAGAGAAGTAGACCACTTACGTTGTGCATGTGTGCTTGCTGTGTAAGATTCCTCCAATGCATGAGCGATGGGATCATGTAGTTCGAGTGGAGGAAGGAAAATCTTGGTTTTTGGTCCATCTTCAATGCAAAGCAAAGAGTGATGAGGAGCCTTGAGTGTTTCAACAATTTCCTTACCGGAAGTGAAACCAACCCCAGGACACCGAGGGCCTGACATAACCATCAGCTCAATCTGAATTGCCTCGACAATCTGCAGGGTTTCGACTTCGTTGACAGATAGATCATTGTAGACTAGTGTCTTAGATAGATTAACAATGATTGAATCAACATTGTGATCAGATGAAGAAGTAGAGAGATTACGACAGCCAAGATCAGAAAGTTTAGGATGTTTGTCGGCATCCTCATGATTTAATGAATCAAGCAGAGGGGTAGATGAGAAGAAAAGATATTCGCCCTCTGTGTTTTCAGAAATGACAGATGATAGATTGGATGGATTTCTAGAGGAATATGTATCCTCTCCATGTTGTGATGATAGAATGACATCCGACGTGTCCTGTGAATGATCGGAAGTACAAATATCCGAAAATTGGTTTTCACAAGGGAAACCAGTAGTGGCAGAATCACAATAGATGTTAGGATGAATCAGATGAGGCACGACTGGAAGGGAGTCATCCTTCACCGTGGGTTCTTCTTTAGATTCCTGCACACACTCATCATGAATGATGGTGCAGGTTGGTTGCATAACACCAACTCTGCTGACAACTTTATCCCCATTCACAACAAGTGAGGAGTCTGGAATGGAAGAACATGAGACAGTACAATGCAGAGTATTAATAGAACGTGAGGACGACAGTCGAGGGAACGAATCCACATGACAACCAACAAGCTTGCAAGCCAAATCTGCACAGATATCAAGAGTAGCTTGTTGAAATATGACAATAAGAATATTATAATTTAATTTGTTATTGAATTAAATTGTGAATTAAAATCTAATTTAGTCTTAACAACTACTTGGGAATAATTAATTAAGTTATTTTGACTTAATTAGTTAGAGAAATTCAAGTTAGAAGTCTTTTTGAAGTCATGCAAGAGTTATCCCTTATATTAAGGAGGTAAGTCTTAAATTAAGGAGATTATATTTGAGTTGTAATTAGTTAAGTTAGTTTGCTGAGTTAAGTCCAGTTGAATTAGTTCCAAACTGTTTGAGGAACTAATAGAGAGTTAACAGTCAGTTGATGCATGCATGCACTCAACTTGTGTACTCCAATTAACTGAAGATTCCCTCATCAGAAACTCATGCATGTCTATTTTAAGAAAGACCCAGTTGAGATTAAAGTCAAGGATAGTGTACTATCAGTTGCATGTGTTTTCCTATAAAGAAAAATCATGCATACTGAAGGAATCATTCCTTGAGGATTGCGAAGTTCTGATAGTGTGTGAGAGTAGTGTTCCACTTGGTGAGGTGAGAATCATCCACTAGGACCAGTGCAAGGAAATATGAGATTGGAGGGCAGAGATGAAGGCTTGAGAGAAGCCAGGATTGCCTGTGAGCATTTGTGAGGATTGTACTGAGAGCTGGCTAGCTGTGAGAGCTAAGGCTTTGTATAATTCTGATGTATTTCCACCTTGTATGATAATACAAATAGTGGGGTTTTTAGCTGAGGCTTTCTCCAAAGTATTCTCATGTGTATTGTGTGATTGATTCTTCTTCTTCTGGTTATATTGTTCAACTGAATCTTTAAGCTTCCGTAAATTGATAGTAGAAGTAGGTTATAGTATTCTTCTTTGATTTATATTGGATTATCGGGTTAATCTATATTCAGATTTTCTACATGGTCTTAAATAGAGCTTTGTAGAGAATTTGTAGAATTTCTACATGGTATTGCAGCCAAGTTTATCGAAGTAGTTAATAGTATACTGAGAAGAGAATTTGAAGTTTGAAGTGTGGGGTTGCAGGTGCAAATCGAATTCATATCATACTTCAAGGTTGGCCAATGGCATTCTATGGCTTGAGACTCGAGTATGCCTTGGAAGGCAGCTTGAATTACATATCATGGAAAGATAGAATGGAGGTTGTATTAGAAGACAATGGCTTGAAGGAATTCATTGATCAAGAAATCCAAAAGCTAGCTTCGACTAATGCACAAGAGTTGGCTCAGTGGAAGAAGTGTGTGGTGAAGGTGAGATGGATCATCCTTGAGGGAGTTCGAGACCATATTGTCTCGAGTCTTCATGGGAAGGCTACTCCATTTTCAATGTGGAATACATTGAAGGACCTCTACCAGAACATTAGCGACTAGAGGAAATTGGTGCTTAAGGATAAGCTTCGAAGAATCAAGATGGAGAAGGGTGATACTATTTCCACATATCTGAACAAGCTCACCACCTACAGAGATAAGCTTAGTAGTGTGGGAATAACTACTGTCGATGATGATATGGTGAGACTCACTCTCCTTGGCCTTCCAAAGAGTTGGAATAGCTACCAGGACTCTGTGAATGTAAGAGAGAAACTGTCAGATTGGGAAAGATTGTGGTCAGATCTGATGCAGGAGGAGATCAGGAGGAGCACACGAGATGGTTCTTCATCCAAGGATGATGATGAAGAAAATCTTGCATTAGCAAGTAAGGCAAGGAAAGGGAAGGGGAAGGCTTCTCATTCCAAATTGAATTCTTCTCAAGGCAGGAAGAATGGTGACAAGTCTAAAGTGAGATGCTTTAAATGTCACGAGATGGGACATTATGCGACTAATTTCCCATCGAAGAAGTCCAAGAAGGGATCCTCGGAAGGGTTGAAAGGTGAGGCATTAGTCTCTTAGTTCGGAAAGGAATTTACCCTCATCACATGCATGGTGTCATTGATGATGGGTTGTGTTTGGTATGTTGATAGTGGAGCCTCATTCCACATGACCGGTGATAAAAGTTTATTCAATACCTTGGAGGAGAAAGAGCTCAAGATGTTCATAGAGATGGGTGACAACAGAAGGTATAGTGTTTTAGTAGTGGGCACAGTTGCTTTTCATAGGGAGCATGGAGCTCCTATCACCTTAAGAGATGTGATGTATGTGCTTGGACTAAAGAAGAACTTGGTATCGGTCACAATGTGGGAGGACAAAGGCTATTATGCTGTCTTCAGTAAAGGAAAGGTGTTCCTAAGATACATAGCCATAGGTCAGACCAAGAGGATAGGGATTTGGGTGAAAAATATCTATAAACTAGAGGTAGATGATTATGCAACATTGAGCACGAAAGCATAATTCGTGCAAAGCCAAGACATTGGCGAGTTGTGGCATAGGAGGTTGGGCCATTTGCATCATGGGGCTTTGAAGATAATGCAGAAGATATCTACAGGACTTCCCAAAGGTAAACTTAAGCAAGTTGAGACATTCAAAGGTTGTACCTTGGGAAAGTACACCAAGTCTTTCTTTCATGATCGAGATAGTAGAGCAAAGGCTATCTTAGAGCGAGTTCATACTGATGTGTGTGGACCATTCTCGATGGCATCCACTATAAAGAAAAGGTACTATTTGATTTTCATTGATGATTATTCTCATAAATGCTGGATTTATTTCATGCAGAAGAAGGATCAAACCTTCACAAAGTTTTGTGAGTTCAAAGATTTCATCGAGAAAGAGTCAGGGAAGAAGATCAAGGCCTTGAGAAGAGACAACGATGGAGAATATGTCTCTCAAGAGTTAAGGAATTAAATGGGAGTTGACGACACCTCATAAACCATAGAAAAATGGGGTGGCCGAGAGGAAGAAGAAAACTATTGTAGGGGCAGCATAGGTGATGTTGCATGACCAAGGCGTACCACTTCACTTGTGGGTTGAGGCATGCAACACAACGGTCTATTTGCAGAATAGAAGCCCACATAACATACATGGGATGAAGACACCAAAGGAAGCTTTCTCCAGTAAGAGACCAGATGTGGGTCACTTTAGGATCATT
This sequence comes from Pinus taeda, assembly GCA_000404065.3. Taxonomy (NCBI): domain Eukaryota; kingdom Viridiplantae; phylum Streptophyta; class Pinopsida; order Pinales; family Pinaceae; genus Pinus; species Pinus taeda. Next base: position 46,499 of record APFE031294173.1, read on the forward strand.
GGCTCATCGGCATATTTCCATGTGACAAAGAATGCATGGAAGAAGCTTGAGTCGATAGTAGAGTTGGGGATACTTGTGGGGTACACTAATCCACCTCACAACTATCGGGTGTTCTTTCCTACCAATCGGAGGACATTGATTCGCATAGATCTCAAGTTTGAAGAGCAGAATTCCATGCGAGTTTCCCTTGAGAGGGAGCTCCAACTACAGGCTATGGAGGCACTGTTGGTTCCTAAGGAGGAGGAGCCTCAGACTAATACGGAGCAGCCGCATGCAAAGGTTCCAGGAGTGTAGACATCCACTAAAGTAGAGTCTTCCAGAGATGGATGGTAGTGCACAAGAGAAGCTAACAGTTTGTTGGAGGATGTGAGAGAGAATGTGGGAGCACCATTTTCTCAGCACAAACATAGGAGGTCCCCTAAGAGGTACACTGGATACATGGCCCTTGTTGGGGAATGTGTTGAGACCGAGCTATCTTCCTTTGGGGTAGTGCAAGAGCTGATTTGGGTTGATGCTATGGTGGAGGAGTACGACCCCATAGTTCGTAACAGTGTTTGGGACATGGTTCCAAGACCGAAGAACAAGTCAATTGTGAGTTCTCGTTGGCTTTACAAGGTAAAGCAAGATGATGATGATGGGAGGATCATGTTGCTGTAGTATGTTTCTAAAGAGGAGCAAGATGTGGAATTTTGACAAAGGCATTATCAAAGTGCAAATTTGAGTTCCATCGAGATAGGATTGGGGTGGAAGATAAACCCTTTCTTACTAGGAGGGAGTGTTGAAATATGGAAATAAGAATATTCCAATTTAATTTGTCCTTGAATTAAATTGTGAATTAAAATTGAATTTAGTCTTAATAGCTACTTGGAAATAGTTAATTAAGTTATTTTGACTTAATTAGTTTGAGAAATTCAAGTTATAAGTCTTTCTGAAATCATGCAAGAGTTATCCCTTAAATTAACGAGATAAGTCTTAAATTAAGGAGATAAAATTGAGTTGTAATTAGTTAACTCAGTTTATTGAGTTAAGTCCAGTTAAATTAGTTCCAAACTATTTGAGGAACTAAGAGAGAGTTAACAGACAGTTGACGCATACATGCACTCAACTTGTGTACTCCAGTTAACTGAAGATTCCCTCATCATAAACTCATGCATGTCTATTCTAAGAATGACATAGTTGAGATTAAATTCAAGGACAGTGTACTATCAGTTGCATGTGTTTTCCCATAAAGAAAACTCATGCATGCAGAAGGAACCATTCCTTGAGGATTGTGCAGTTTTGACAGTGTGTGAGAGAAGTGTTCCACTTGGTGAGGTGAGAATCATCCACTAGGAACAGTGCAAGGAAATAGGAGCTTGGAGGGTAGAGAGGAAGGCTTGAGAGAAGCCAGGATTTCTTGTGAGCATCTGTGAGGATTGTGCTGAGAGTTGGCTAGTTGTGAGAGCTAAGGCTTTGTATAATTATGATGTATTTCCACCTTGTATGATAATACAAATAGTGGGGTTTTTAGCTGAGGCTTTCCCCAAAGTATTCTCATGTGTATTGTGTGATTGATTCTTATTCTTTTGGTTATATTGTTGAGCTTGATCTTTAATCTTTTGCAAATTGATAGTAGAAGTAGGTTATAGTATTCTTCTTTGATTTATATTGCATTCTTGGGTTAATCTATAGTCAGATTTTCTACATGGTCTTTGAGTGAGATTCGTAGAGAATTTGCAGAATTTGCATGATGTGACAGTTCAACAGAGGTATGTGCATGATCTCCCACATCACTCCATGGTGGTGGAGGTGTTTGATGAAGTGCAGGCGGACAATCACTTGTGACAACGACTATGCCTTCTCGTGATTGAGCAATTCCATCACTAGAGTATGAGCGGGATTCGAATGATTTCAAGAATTGTAAATTTTCAAATATGTAAAGAAGATACTCAAATCTCCCATCGAGAAATTCCCAATCAATATCATCTTCGGGGAATCGGTATGTAAGGTTACAAAAGTGTGTGTGAAACTATTCAATAGATTCATCAGATGCTTTTCGTAATTTTAGAATTTCTTTGTTGAGTGCTTTACGGTCAAAGTGATTGAAAGCATGGTCTATCTCTATGACCAGATGAGCAAGAGAATATATTTTTCGAGTAGTGTGTCACATGAGTGCATTGGATGCCATCGAAGCGTGTGATGAACAACGTGTAACTCATGTATTGTTCAAAGAATCCATGTCTTTTGCATGAGCCTACAACGCTGACCACATGCCTAACCAAGGCTATGTGGCCTCCACCATCATATAGTTTATGAGACAATTTATCCGAGAGCTTTTTTGAGATAATGAAGCCATTTCCATAAGACATGAACTCGGGAAGCGCAACTTGGTGGTTAGTCATGATAGATATGTAGAGATTCAAAATAGATGTGAGGACTCAGCGTGTCATCTAGCCCTCCTAGCACCAAAATGTTGATGGTGCTAGACCTGCCAACATGTAAGGTGATCTCCCCGGTAAGAAGTCCCAATTAGACCTTAGACCGTTTGGTGTAGGAGTCCCAGTAGTGGTTCATACGGTAATGCCTTGACTGCAATTTTGCATAGAGGCAAGTAAGATAACTCTATTGGTAGCAAGGGTGTGATAGTTGAAGTAAGACAAGGAAGGTGCATGAGAACTTCTAACACACTGAGGGTGAGGTGAGTTTGCCCCTTGGAAACCTGTGATAGCAGTCGGCTTAGAAGGCAACACATGAGAAAAGATACATCACAACATGGAAGGAAAGTTAGCGAGAAATCCAAAGTGATGGTTAAACCAACAACACATTTCAGAAAGATTCATACATACTTATACAGAATAGTCCATACATGCATGTGTAAGAAAACCAATACATATATCATTTAGAGCAAACCAGATAGCATAGAATACAATACAACATATGCATGAAACATGCTGGATCTTGTTATATTAAGAAGTGTAAGGTCAAGTCATACGATACATCCATGTCCAACCACTAGTTCTCATAGTGGAAAATTACAACCACAACCACCTGCTCCTCCAAAGAGATGTACTAGCTCTACACAATGGAGAAGCCAAGGCTTGTTACAATACTGTCCAAGATTTCTCTAAGATACTCCTATCGAAGCTTGGTTGACCAAAAGACCATACAGTGAGTTATGAGGGGCTATTTATAACAAAGGGTGGGGTGAGCCTTGACATTCCTCTTTGTGACAGTTCATCTACCCTCATGACTCTTCATCTACTCTATGACTGTTACATCCAACTATCGACACTTGAATTTCCACTTGAAAAGACAATACATTACAATGCACATGTGTTCATGTGAGACAAAATGGCTTGAGCAAGCCATGCAAGACATGACTAACACTTGGTCCTGTTGTGGTGAGACCAACTCTTTGACATGCTTGTGATGGTGAAGGTGATGAGATAATTCCATGCTTGGTCATCCGTGATGGTGTGCATGCTCTCAATGGTTACATCTTGCTGAAGAAAACTCTTTCCTCCAGTGTATCTAAGTGCATTGGTATGGCTCCTTCATCCAACTCATCTGCTAGTATGCATATGGTCTTCTTGGAGCAACTGAACTGAAAACACACTGATGCATAATGTCCATGTTGATCTTTCAGTGTGTGCTCGTGGTCATGCGCATCAACTGTCAACTACATGCTTAGCTCCAGTCAGACTTGCTTCTTGTCTTCACCTGGGTTAGTGTGCTGAATGGGTTGGATCGCATGGGTGCGCACAATGACATGCATGCTGCTGAACTTCTTGCGTGCAATCAACAACACTACTCACCATGTCTACTCTGTGTCAGTTGCTGGGATGGATCTATAACTTGTACAGGTGCAATTTCATTTGTGAGTGCATGTTGTGCCCCCTTCTGTTCCTCTTCCTGCTCTGTGCAGCTCATGTTCTTCCTTGAGTTGCTACTTCAGTACATGCAACTCCTTCTTTGTTGCATTCTCTGTCTTCGTGTGATTGCGTTGTCACCTCATAGTCTGAGTCTCCAAAGTTTCTTTCATCATCAGTGGATTTTCTTGAGCTTGCAACTTTGTTCCACCTATGTGTTGTCAACAACCTTCCTCTTGCATTTGTTGGATCCAGTATGATACCTTTAACTGCTGTTCATGATGCTGCTCGTTTTGATGCTACTGCTGTCATATCTTGATGTCCTTGTCTACAAACAACTTGATATCTTCGTGAGTAGGCAAGCTCATAGATGCTTGATCGACTACATCCCCAAGTGTGCTATAAACATTGTCTTTGAATCTGCTCTCTTGGAAACCATTGTACCTATGCTTCTGAGAGGTAGATGAACACCTGCGATACCTAGAGACATGGAAACACTCATGGCAAGAAATCTGTCAGTTGAAAACCAAAATGAACTTGAGAACTGATTTATAGCATAATTGTGTGACTCATCATGAAGGTCACACAATTTCTGTCGGGAGTTTGGGAGACTGAGTGCCAGAACTGTGCAAGGCACAGTATGGGCTGCTCAGAAGTTAGCTGACTACTGGAACTACACAATGTACAATCCAGTCTGGCTGCTGATTGCTGGAATATCGTAATGTGCCATCTCAGCTAGAAATGGTTGCAGGCTCAGTAACTGCATTGTGCAATTCCTTGGGCTAGCAGTCACTATCCCTCATATTTTCCCAAAGCAAGCCTAGAGAACATCTCCTCGGTAGAAATGTGCATTTCTGGAGAGGAAGATAGAGCCCTCCCTCCCAGGATTGCATAATGCTATCTTGGTGAGGCAGAGCTCACGCTGAGCCTGCCCAGACTCGCTGAAGGGCAACTGAATGTGAATTCATGGCGATACTGAGTGTAAGCATAAGAGAATGATCCTGCATGAAAATGGTGAATTAAATATTAAGAAAATGGAACAACATGCATGTGGGTGAGGCGAGTCACCGATTCACCGACCGTTCATGAAAAATAGTTTCATGCATGCGACAAACAGTGCGATGTTAATGAAAACTGAATTAGTGCTAGTAGAATCTAGTATGTATAAAAATGACAAAAATCACTCACTGAAATCAAGAAGACAACGTTCATACGAAGTGAAACATAAAAAGCGCTAGAAAGGCAACACAAGACATGGAAAGCGGGCTTACCCCAAAATAGTTAGGTTGAATGTGCCGACAGCTCCTAGATGCGATGTGGGATGTCAAAGCTGCAAGGTTGATGTGAGGAATGAGGTCTGTAGCATCCATTGATGAGTTTTGATAAAATCAAGGTTGTGATGTACATGCCACAAATCTAGGGAAAGCAACACTTGGTGGGAAGGTTCTGAAATGATCCTTGCATGTAACCTCCAACTGCTAAAAAAATATCCCTGAAACAATTGATGCCTTTGCATGCTACCTTGGGAGAAGCAACCCATGCATGTAAGTCTGTTTTGCTCGGTCCCAGAGGAAACTGGTCAACTCAATTGCAAATGCAAGAGGTTGTTCAACTGCTGGGAGAAAATGTGCATTTTTGGCTTGGATTTGGGTTGGGTGCTCAGAAGATTTTCACAATTTATGGGTAGAGAAAGTCACTGCTGCCTAGATTTGCACAAATTCTGGGCTGAGCATCCTAGCTGAGAAGGATTGTGCAATGTTCTAGGTGAAGCTTGCTTAGTAGAATTGCGCAATTTTGGGGCCGAGCAGGCTCCCAACCAGGATTGTGCAATTTCTAGAGGGAAGTCTGGTTTCCCTCCAGATTTGCACAAATTCTTGAAGGAGCTGCTCAGCCTACTGCTAGACCAAGTCCAGGTGAACCAATAGTGAGGGGAATGCATCAAGGTTCGATTGACAGGCTGTCTCTCTGCAATAAATCACTGGAGCAAGACATGTTGCTGCGAAGGTTGATAGGGAGGCTCCAAAATGAAGCTAAGCAAAATTTTGGAGGGTGGTTATAGCGGCTACAATAGTAGCTTATCTCTAAGAAGATATGTGGTGGCTACATGCCTCTCAACTGAGCTACAATGAGGCACAAGAGCCTTTTCATTGTTGAAAAATAAGAGAAAACCATAAACAACCAAACCTTAACTTGAGGAGATGTAACGACAAGAATTTATGGGCCTCGTTGTGGTTAGTTGGGCAACCAACTTCCTGGTGTCGTAACTTGGTCATCTTATCTCAATTTGACATGTATTATTGGCCACCAATATCGAACTGGAACAATCCTCCCCCCTTAGGAAGCAATGGTCTCCGTTGTGTTGCGTTCCTCCATGAGATGAAGAAACTTCTGCTAAACTTGGTGCTTGGTGAGCCATTTTACCTTGTGCAAGAGTTAGATGGATTTGACAACTCGATAATGTTGGATATTCTACTAGTGAGTGTTCTTGATCTACGTGTCAATGATCTGATTAGTTGCGGCTTGTTCCATGTAGTTTGGATTTAACTCTGTTGGTGTGAGTTGTTCTAAAATGTTGGATGTGTCCAGTAATGGTGGAAATTATGGCCGAAGGTGAACCACGTTGAACACTCGGTGCAGGCCAAGGAATGGGGGAATGTTGAGCTAAAAATAATTATCTCGCATAACCTTGGTGATGGTATATGGCCCATATCAAAGCGAGAGAATCTTGCGGTGGGTCCTAGCAAAGCGATCCTTCTACAAATGTAGCCAAACTTTGTTACCTACTTGGAACTTATGTGGCACTTGATGTTGGTCATGTCGGTGCTTGTACTTAGCATTTTCTTTGTCCAATATGTCATGGAATTGTTGGTGGATGTGTTGATTGTGCTCAATGAATTTATTTGCCTTGTCATCTTCGGATTGGACATGAGCCGAATCTTCTTGAGTCACTGCAAATGGTATGGCCACATCAATGGGACATAGTGGCATGAATCCCAAGCCCACCTAAAAAGGTTTGAGGCTATTCGAGCTGTGGAGAGCTCGACTATAATTGTGCTAGACATAGGGGAGGGTCTCATCCCATGTGCATGGATGCCTTGAGTTTGACATGTGTAGAATGTGTACGATCATCCTGTTGACGATCTCTCTATGGCCATCAGTTTGGGGATAGAAATTTGTGGAATTAGTGAGCTTGGTTTCCAACATTGATCAGAGATTGGACCAAAATATACTGAGGAACCTGTTGTCCCGATCTAAGATGATAGACTGTGGGATCCCAAAGTGTACCCGCACTCGTTCAAAGCAGAGTTTAGCAATGGCTTCTGTTGTGATATTCTTCTTGTAGGCTCCCATAATGGCCATCTTCGAGAAAAAATCTGTTGATGACCACAAAAACACATTCATTGTCATGCTTAGTAGAAGGAAGGTCTAACATGTAATCCATGGAGACAAATTCCCAAGTTCGACTAAGGGTAGGCTACAGAGTATAGAGGACTTGCTATTTGATGGTGGGTTTGGCAATGGTGCAGGAAGTGTAGGATTTGATGTACTTCCCGACATCCTATCGAATATTCAGCCAATAGAAATATTTCTGCAGTAATGCCACTGTTTTATCGACCTCGAAATGCCCATCGGCCCGACTGTAGTGCGCTTCCCAGATAATCTTGGCACGCTTGCTTGAAGGAACACAAAGGTGTCCCAAGGTGCATAACAGAGCATCTTGGAGGTGAAAATATGGAACTTTTTGACCCTCTAAGTGTGTATGGTATGTGTGACCGAATTCTAGGTCGCTTTTGTAGAGAAGTGGCCAATCAGAAGTCTTGTTCCCACAAGAGTTGAGTGCGGTGGTTAACACCATGATTGGTGGTCAGCTGAGCAAGTCTGCAACATTATTGGTGCTACGCTTCTTGTAATTGATATTCAAATGGAACTGTTTCAGGTATGTGGACCACTTTGATGGAGATCATTCTGAAACTTCCCTTGATGAACCATAGGTGTCACTGGTCTGTGTGGATGACCATTTCCTTCCCCAAAATGTAATGTTTCCATTGTCGGTAGGTCTGCACAATGGAATACATCTCTTTGTCATGATTGGGATAATTTCGAACTGTTTCTGAAAGTGTCTCACTATGATATGCTAGTGGATTCCCTTGTTAAGGACTACCGCAATACCATAGCTAGAGGCATTTGCCTCAATCTCAAATGGTTGTTGCAAGTCTGGTAATGTGAGCGTTGGTGCAAAGAAGAGGTTATGTTTCAATTCTACGAATGCCTTCTGTTGAGATTCAAGCCAAAATAATTTTTCTTCCACTCCTCCCTTGGTGACTTGACTCAAGGGCCAAGTGATATAAGAGATCCCCAACGTGAAGCTGCGTTAGAAATTGGTAAGACCCAGAAAGTTGTGGAGCTCTGTTAGAGTGGTTGGGGATGGCCAATCCCGAATGACTTGGATCTTAGCTAGATCTACAAGCATCCCACATTCATCAATAATCTATCCTAGATATTGAACCTCAGTCATTTCAAAAGTGCATTTCTCCAAATTGGCACATAGCTTGTGTTGCCACAGTGTTTCGAGAACCTATTGGATGTGGTGGAGGTGATATTCCCAAATTTGGCTGAAGATCAGGATGTGATCCAGGTGTAACACTACAAATGATTTGGTGAATGGCTGCAAGATGTCATCCATCATCCTCATGAAGGTTGTAGGATAATTTTTCAACTTGAAAGGCATAACCAACCATTCGAAAAATCCCTCCTTGGCTTTGAAGGTAGCCTTCCACACATCGGAGGGTTTGATTGGTACCTGGTGATATCCCGACTTCAAATCAATCTTGCTGAAAGATTTTTCTCCCTTGAGTTGGTCTAGAAGGTCATTAATCCATGGGATTGAGTACCTATTCCAGACAGTGATCCTGTTCAACACCCGATAATCAATATAGAGTCTCCAAGTCCCATACTTATTATGTACCAGCATGATCGGGCTCTCATAGGAAGATGAACTTGGCTAGATGTGACCTTTTTATAGGAGCTTCTAAATTTGTCTCTTGATTTCATCATTCTCTAGAATGGAGTGCAGATAGATTGGTCCATTGGGAAATGTCATACCTGCGGTCAGATCGATGGAGTACTTGACCTGATAATGTAGAGACACCCTTGTGGGGGAGGTGAAGATGTCCTCATACTGCTCCACGACCTTGTCCATTTGTTGTTGTCATGTGGAGGAGACCAGTCTGGAGGTTGTGTCCATCGTTGTATTCTTTCCCTGAGGGAATATTATCAGGAAAACAAATTTCCCTATTTTGGAAATGAGTTTACTGCATTGTTTTGAAGTAACTAGAAAGATGGTGGTAGGCGATGCTACCTTCGGTATCCTATACAACTTATTTCCAAAGGTAACAATAACATCGCGAGGCCTTAACTCATACACAACATGTCACCTCCACAAGTATGGTTGGATTAATAATACATCACAAACATCAAGGGGAGTAACGTCACATAACACCTCATCCATGAAGGGCTTGACGTTGTATGGAAGGTGACACTATTAGATCACATGAAGATCTCGTCCTTGGTGAAGCCACCCGATGGTGTACATTTGTGGGTGTGATGTGGTCTGTAAGCCCAACAAATTCACAACCTCTACTGCAATGAGTTTATTTTTGCTCCCGTTATCAACATTGAACTGTAGTGGGGAACCCTTTACCCATATCTAGGAGTGGAAGAGATGCTACTCCTCCTCTGGATCTTCAGGTTCCTCCTTCTGGATCTTTGTGGTGGCAACGATGGATTTTGGATCCACATCGATAATCTACTTCCCTCTATCATTCCTCTTGTCGGGTTCTGACTCAGAGTCGGAACATGCATCTGATTCTGAAGCCTTCAGCTTAGCCACTAGTGACTACTTGGCCTGACACTCACTTGTGTTATGAGTGGAGCTCTTAGTGAGCTCATACCACTTTCCCATGTCCTTCTTCAGCTTAGTAGTGATTTCATTTTCTTGTGGCTTTGGCGGGTTGTCCTGTGTCATCCCGCCTTGGATTTTTCCTTTGTTCTATGGTTTGGGGGCACATTTCCCTTGCCTCGAATTCACAGATCCAAAGTCTGGGTTCTTCTGTTTAAACTTATGCTTGATCTTAACGGAATATCAGTACACCGTGCCGAGCAAGGAGATGTCCAAGAACTCCATCTCTTCCTAGATGTATCTATTTAGGAAGCCACAGAACTTGAGTACCAAATGTTTTCCAGAATCCTTGATACCCAACTTCGTGTGAAGGGTATGAAAAACATTGGTAAAATCTGGCACATCTTGGTCCTTTCCCTGCCGCGGCGTGGTCCACTTTATGTATTTTTCCTCACAGAATCTTCATTGTATGAACTATAAGAGTCATAGATTGGATAATCTACTGAGAATTCTTGGCAGGAATCTTTCTACCATAGCTAGTAACAAACCCTACGTAGTCTTTTAGCTTTGGGCTCTTCTTGGAAAACTTGCTGTTGAGATCTTTCTCCCCACTTGTTGGTAAGCAACTCCCTTTAAACCTTCGCAACCAACTCATCCTCCTCCGAATAATATGAATCATAAATCAGAGTAGTTTCTTGATCTTTTTCTCTAGGTGAAGGGTGTGCATTGTAAACTGAAGCCTCTTTATTAACTTCCTGGTAGGATTCTCTTCTTGTGCATCTTCCCGTGACTGGGATTATGGTGGCTCTACATCAGTTGACTCTCCATCAAATCCCTATACATCATAAGAAGGAGGAACATCAGACTCAACTAAATACAATCTCTGAGAGTTTATTTGCAGCTCGATAATGTTTCCTTCTTCTCTTTCTTATTCACGGGTGGTGCTTCTTGATGCGAGTAGATGTTTTCTTGGAGTGGAGCTCCACAAACATCTTCAACAGGGTCATCCACCTTGGGAATGTCTTCATCATTAAAATGTGCACATCAATATTCAAATAGAGCATTCGATCGATATAGTACTTTGAAATGGTGATTTAATGGTATATGAAAACTATTTAAGGAACAAATGCTACCACGAGGTATGGTTTTGTACCAAACTCTAGCATCCTCATCTAAATAATGCATGAACAATTTAATTTGTACATCTTCAAGAAATATGTCCTATTGTTCCATGCATTGATGAAATTCTTTAAGGTGTTGGTCAGGCCTTCTATCTGTATTCCCACTGAATCTACGTAATTAGGTATTCCACTCATGAAATGAAGGGACACGATTTGGATATCCAACGATAGAAGAAAAATCTAGTGGGGCAAATTTGTTGGCCATAAATGCAAGAATGGCCATCTCGAAAACCTCCCTAGATAACTTATTTATGATTCCAAGGTAGGGAAAGTTTTCAGATGCTCTAGCATCAGGGCGAGTATGAGGTTGCTTGAAATCCAAGATGATCAAATCGAGAAAGGAACAGTGGAGTCACCAAGATGTTTACCATAAAGTTGAGAGAGTGGAATCGCCAAGGTGAGAGATCTTCAACCCGCACTTCTCTTGCTCACCTAAAAAAGGAAATGTAAAAATTTGTCGTACTCAGGGAAAATTATTCTAACTCGTTCCCCAGGAACGAACCAGAAAGATGTTGTGTATTTTTCTAGAGCCACCTGCAACACGGGCGCTTAAGGGGACCTAGAAAGCCTCCTAAAGACAGCTTTTGGGTTGATTTTAAATTGGTGCCTAGGACATCTTAAATAGAGGAGTGCATGGAGGATTATGAGTGAGGTTTCTATTGCACTCCAATTGTCACGTAGTTAAAAAGATTATAAAGGGGGCTTGGTTCATTAGTTTGTCATGTAGGTAAACTCAAGCCGATGAATGGATCGAAACACTTAGGGGGTAAATCGAGCCAACCTCAAAGAGAAATGGGTAGGGGAGGAAAAGAAGGAAGAAATTCAATGTAGAGGGTTGTAGATAGGACATAATCCTAAGCAACGATGTTCCAGTAGAAATATGGAAGAGAGAGGATGTAGAAGAGCATAGTACTTACTAAGCTTCCATACTAGATATGACATGGTTACCATTAGTGCTAAACAACAAAAGTGAATCTAGGCTCACACAGGTACTGAAGGTTAATCAAATAACACAAGTAAATATTTTTTGCACACAACTTTAGGTTATAGAATAACACAAGTAAATTTGTCTTATGTTCAGGTGTTGTTCGCTTATTTAGTAGCATAGATAAATCCATGAATTAGAGGGAAACCGACAGATTTATCACACTATTTTTAGTGAAGGAAAATGTATATGAAATGAAATTACAGAAGGGAAAACATATTGCGCATTGATCTTCTTGGAATCACCAAGGAGTTTCATTAATACAATATAAGTCCAACATACCAGTATGTTTACATTCAAACAAGATATCACTCAAGTCCCTCATGGATAGGCAAGTCGAACCAAAGTGGAATTGCAGAAATACTGACCCGTAGGTGCAGAATTATGAAACCTTTTCTAAGTGTTTCTTCCTGCTATTTATAAGAAGATGGGTAGCTTGGGTTATAGTTACAAAAAATATCTTCGCGAGAGCTCCAACTGTCTGCTAGACTAGTTGTCTCAGAGTGCAAGGCTTTGTTGCCAAAAATGATTATAATCAAGATCTGGTCCCTTCTTGGATATAAAAAGAAATTACAAAATAATGCAAAGAAAGAGGAAGATTGAAATATGATGGAGGAAGTGCCCCCCTTGCTATTCCTGTGAAAGGCCTCTGGTCAAGCCACGTCTCAGCTATGATCCGCCTCTCCTGATGTTTGGCCACCTGAACTGCTTAAATAGCTGATTCTTTGGAGTTGGGACTGGGTTGACTATGAATCTCTATTGCAGAGTAGAAATGGAGCATCTCTTGCCAGTCCTTTGTTGTGTATAGGAGTGGAGAACCATGTGGAGCCATTAATTCTTCTTGAGTCCCACCATGCTTTCATTTACTCTCAGAAAATGTACAACCAAATAGTAGAATTCATTTATGAGAGTATTTTTGTCTTGTGTTTCTTATTGTGGGGACTTCTATAGGACCAACCCATATCACCCTGCCACTGCCCTATACTTCTATTTAAATTCCCAGCTACCAACTCATACATCTTTAATGCCCTGTATCGTGCTCACAGTGCCTTGCTGTAATAAGGGCTTTTACCTTTGAAACATTATGAAACCATGAGTTATGATGCCCCTCAACCCCCTTTAGTTTATTGCCTCTCTATATTTCTTCTCATGTGAATGGGGGGGTCTATGGCCAGGTGCTTAGTCCTAAGGTTCTAGAGCCTTTGGGCTCCCCTCCAGGATCGCTTTCCTTTGTTACTTCAAATCCCGCATACCGATGATTTTCCATGCTTTTCCTTGGGGATCTCCCTTTGATCCTTGCAATCGCTGATCTGCGGGATTGGGGGTTTTTGAATATGCGGCCTTTGAAAACAGGAGATGGACTCGATAGCCCCTTTAATCCTATATTATAAAATATGACATCCGAGCAGCTCCCGAATATCGCAATTGCAAGCCTTGTAACTGGAGTTTCCATGTGGCACTTCCTAAGTGGTGACACGTGTCACCCAAAAATGGCCCCATAGGACCCCTGAAAAAACCAAATTTGTGTGCCACATGTCCTCATTACTATATCATCATCTCCATTCTGCCACATCATGCATCAGCTGCCCCATGGATTCTTAGGACCAATAGGATTCTACCCCATGGAGGAGAGAGAAAAGGCCTGTCTACCATTAGTTTTTCAATTGATTTCCTTTTTTAATTGTTTTTTGACCCTCACGATGATTTAACGCTGAAGCCCAAATTCTTAATGATTTTTCACTATCAGTCTGTTTCCCCTCGCAATTCCTTAAGAACATTCTATTAGGCTTGCTGATCGCTGATTTTCCAGTATTACAGGGTTCGATATTGTGGGGCTACGATGATGTGGGACAACGGGATGCCCGATATCGCAAGATTGCAGGATGTGAGATGAGATATGTGAGACCTACGGAATGCGGGATTGCAACATCACGAGACCTATGGAATGTGGGATTGTGATATCATGGGACCTGTAGGATGTTGGACTGCGATATCGTGGGAATGTGGGACCTGCGGGATGCGGGATTACGAGATGCGATATGATCGATATGTGTGATTGCGATATAGCATATAATTGGGATGCGGGACTGCACAATCTTCCCATCGCCGATTTTTTGTGCCCAGGGCCCTCTAATATGCTCTTCTCTTTCATTTCAAAGCAACAAAATCCCCATCTTAAATCTTCTCTAACTTCTTATCCAGAAATCCATTTTTAGACTTTCATATACTGTTGGAAATCTTATCATGCGCACTATGCAATGGAGAGGGATTGATTAAACTTTAAGAGCCTGTGTGGCTTAAGAAATGGCTTCAAAATTCATTTCTTTGATGCATTTTGGGCAACTAATAACTTGTAAAGCAATGAGTGACAACATTGGATCTAATTGGGGACAATGCTTTGCTGGCAAGGTCCTGAGAACTTGCAGACCAGTATCCTTCAACATTGGGCATGGAGTCAGAAATATATGAACTTATATAAAATCTCCATGAACCTTTATTTGCAGGGAGTCACTTCCTCCTCCAACTAAAATGCAAAAATAAAAATTCTAACAACTAGAAATTAAATGCTCAACTAGTGAGCTTATTTATATACATTCCTACTTATGCATAGGGCTTAATTCACCTAAGTGAGTTCAACCCTCCAATGGAGCCAGGATAGCATTTGGGTGCTGGACCTAATGCCCTCATGCTACTGAAAAGTAAAAATTAAAACAAGCATGCACCATGAAAAGTCTTCAGGCAAAGAACCTGATACATGCTCTTGAAACAACCTTTGCTGCTAGCTTAAGAATGCCATTATGTAGTCAGCCATAGGGTCATGGAATTGACCGAGAAAATTTGCAGTTGCATATTTTTCACAAACATTATGCTGGCCGATGTCTTCTTAGTCAGGGCAGCGAACATTACTATCCAACTCCTCAACTTTAACCTTTCCAAGAGAAACTTGTTGCTGATATTTTACTACCCATTTTTCAAAGGGCAAACCCTCTTGGAAATTTCTGATAGACTGTTCATTCTCTGAACTATAAGAGTCATAGATTGGAGAATCTACTGAGAATTCCTGCCAAGAATCTTTCTACCACATCCAGTGGCAGACCCTATATAGTCTTTTAGCTTTGGGCTCTTCTTGGAAAACTTGTTGTTGAGAGCTTTCTCTCCACTCGTTGGTAAACAAATCCCTTTGAGCCTTCATGCAGCTCATCCTCCTCTAAATAATATGAATCATAAATCATAGGAGTTTCTTGATCTTGTTGTTTAGGTGAAGGGTGTGCACTGTAAATTGGATTCTCTAACGTCCAGGTAGGCCTCCTCTTCTTGTGAATCTTCCCGTGACTGGGATTGTGGTGGCTCTGCATCAGTTGACTCTCCATTAGAGTCATATACATCATAAGATGGAGGAGCATCAAACTTGACTAAATAAAATCTCTAAGAGTTTATTTGCAGCTCGATAATGTTTCCTTCTTCTCTTTCTTGTTCACCGGGTGATGCTTCTTGATGCGAGTAGATGTTTTCTTGGAGTGGAGCTCCACAAACATATTCAGTCGGGTCATCGACCTTGGGAATGTCTTCATCATTTAAATGTGTGTAACAATCTTCAAATAGACCATTCAGTTGATATAGTACTTTGCAATAGTGATTGAATGCTATATGAAAACTATTTAAGGAAGATATGATGCCATGGGGTATGGTTTTGTACAAAACTCTAGCATACTCATCTAAAGAATGCATGAACGATTTCATTTGTACATATTCAAGAAAGATGTCTTGTTATTCCATGCATTCATGAAATCCTTTGAGGTGCTGGTCAGGCCTTCTATCTATATTCCCACTGAATCTAGGTAAGTAGGTATTCCACTCATGAAATGAAGGGACATGATTTCGATAACCAACGATAGAAGAAAAAATCCAGTGGGGTAGATTTGTTTGCCAGGAATGCAGAAATGGCCATCTCGAAAACGTCCATAGATAAGTGATTTCAAGTTCCAAGGTAGGGAAAGTATTGGACCACTCTAGCATCAGGGTAAGTATGAGGCTGTTTGAAAGCTAGGATGATCAAATAGAGAAATTAACAGTTGAGTACCCAGGATGTTTACCATAAAATTGAGACAATGGAGTTGCCAAGGTGAGAGATATTCAATCCACACTTCCCTTGCTCACCTAACAAAGGAAATGTAAAAAATTGTCGTACCCAGGGAAAAATATTATAATCTGTTCCCCGACAATGATGCCATAAAGATGTTGTGGATTTTTCTAGCACCACCTCCAGCATGAGTGCTTTAGGGGACCAAGAAATCCTTCTAGAGACAGCCTCTGTGTTGGTTGTAGACCATTTCCTAGGACCTCTTAAATAATGGAGCGCATTATGAGTGAGGTTTTCGTTGCACTCCAATTGTCACGTAGTTAAAAATATTATAAAGGGGGCTTGGTTCATTAGTCTGTCATGTAGGTAAATGAAAGTCGATACATGGATCCAAACACTTAGGGGGTAAATCGGGCCAACCTCAAAGAGAAATGGGTAGTTCTAGTGGCTGACACACAACAACAAACAAATTTATATTGAAGTCATAGTAAAGTGAAGAGGAGGAAAGGAAGGAAGATATTTGATGCAGAGGGTTTTAGACAGGACAAAATCCTAAGCAATGATGTTCCAGTAGAAATATGGAAGAGAGAGGATGTAGAAGAGTGGAGTACTTACTGAGGCTGCATACCAGATATAACATGGGTACAATTAGCGCCAAACAAAAAAAGCAAATTTGGGCTTGCAGAGGTACTGCAGGTTAATCAAATAACACATGTAAATCTGTCTTGCACACAGGTACTGTAGTTTATAGACTAACACCACTAAATCTCTCTTATGTTCAGGTATTCTTTGCTTATTTAGTAGCCTAGATAAATCCATGAAGTAGAGGGAAAAAATGTTGTGCATTAATCTTCTTGGAATCACCGGGGAGTTTCATTAATCCAATATGAGTCCAACATACTAGTTCGTTTACATTCAGCCAAGATATCACTAAAGTCCCTCATGGACAGGCAAGTCGAACCAAAGTGGAATCGCAGAAATACTGACTCGTAGTTGTAGAATTTCGAAACCTTTTCTAAGTGTTTCTTCCACCTATTTATAAGAAGAGGGGAATCTTGGGTTATAGTTACAAAAAATATATTGACTAGAGCTAAGATGATGGAGGAAGTGCCCCCCTTAATGTTCTTGTGAAAGGCCTCTAGTCAAGCCACGTCTCAGCTATGATGTGCCTCTCCTACTGTTCAATCGTTTCCTATCACTTCTGCCTGAACTGTCTCAATATCTCATTCTCTGGAGTAGAGAGTGGGTGGAATGTGAGTGTCTTTTGTAGAGAAGAAATGGAGCACCTCTCGGTAGTCCTTTGTTGTGTATAGGAGTGGAGTACCATGTCAAGCCATTAAGTCTTCTTGAGTCCCCCCATGTTTTCATTTACTCTCGGAAAATGTATAGCCAAATAGTCGAATTCATTTCTGAGGGTAGTTTTGTCCTGGGTTTCTTATTGCGGGGGCTTCTATAGGACCAGCCCATATCACCCTACCACTTCCCTATCCTTCTGTTTAAAGTCCCAGTTTCCAATCCCTACACATTCAATGCCATATATCTTGCTCACAGGGCCTTACTATAATAGGGGATTTTACCTTTCAAACATTACGAAACCGTGAGCTATGACACCCCTCAGCCCCCTTTGGGTTTGTCCCTCTTTGTATTTCTTCTCATGTGAAAAAGGGATATGAACAGGTGCTTAGTCCTAAGGCGCTAGAGCCTTTTGGCTCCCCTATGGGGTCTCTTTCCTTTTTTACTTCGAATCCCGCATACCAGCGATTTTCTGTGCTTTTCCTTGTAGATCTCCCTTTCACCCTTGCAATCGCTGATCTATGGGATTGGGGGTGTTTGAATATGCGGCCTTTGAAAACAGAGGATGGACCCGACAACCCCCTTAAGCCTATATTATAAAATATCACATCTGGGGAGCTCCTACATATCGGAATCGCAAGACTTTTAACTGAGTTGCAACCTTTTACATTCGCCAATCACCGATAAGCGGGATTGATGGTGTCATTAATGCCACATGGCACTTCTTGAGTGGCGATATGTGTCACCCAGAAATGTTCCCGTAGGACCCCTGAAAAACCTGAATCTGCATTCCACGTGTCCTCCATACATCCGCGTCATCTCTTTACTGCCACGTCATGTTGATGTCAGCTACCCCATGGATTCTTAGGACCAATAAGATTCTACCATGTGGCCCCCTAGAGGAGAGAGAAAAGGCCCATCCAACCTTGGTTTTTCAACTAATTTCCTTTGTTAATTATTTTTCGGCCCTCCAATTTATTTAACACTAAAGCCCAAATTCTTAGTGATTTTGTGCTATCGGCGTGTTTCCCCCTGTAATTCCATAAGAACATTCTATTGGGCCTGTCGATCACCGATTTTTTGGTATTGCGGGGTTTGATATCACGGGATTGTGATGATGCAGGACAGCGAGATGCCTGATATCACGGGACTGCAGGATGCGAAATGTGATATGAGCCAAAATGGGTTTTGGATAGATTTCTAAGTCTAAGTGTTCAGGGGAAAATGAAAGTCCAAGGATGTTCCTGTAAATAGCCCCATTACAAAGATCGTTTCATTCTGAATCTACTACAACTTGAATGGGATAAAATGACTTTGAATGTAGAAGTTATCACGAAAAGAATTTGCCTTTTATCCTTTGAAAAAGATGCAAAATCTTAAAAAAATGGTAAAAAAACGCTTATAAAGGGAAATCACATCGGATATGGTCCAAGAGGCAAACTTAAGCACAGGCAGAAGAGACCCCGATTGCGGATCCCCAACATATCGGGACGGAGGTAGACATATGTAAATAACATAAGGAAGGGACCCCGTGCTGATGCAATATTGTGGTCACCGATATCGGCGCCAGTGGATCGATGTCAGCAATTGGCGTAGTCAATAGATAGAATCCCCGGGCCGTTAGAAATGAGATATGCGATAATGCGATATGCCGATCCGCGGCATGCGATCTCAGCTATCAGATCAGAAATGAGATCAACGACCAGGATTAAATCGACAGTCGGGAGATCGACAATCCCTAACACACAGGGCCGATGTGATAGCGATATGCGATGCGATCTAGACCATCTGATTGGGGATCAGATCAATGGTCCAGATTAAATCGGCGATCAGCGATCGACGATCCCCAATAGCAGGCCTATACGATTTTCGATTGCGATAAGCGATAAGGGTTGGACCCGATGGGATTATGGACTCGATTGCATAAAATTTGAAGTTTTGAAACATGAGATTTCTTTGTATTTCTTGTGTATTGGGCTTTTTGATCCATTTTCGGTTTTCTGCGTGGAAAAGGGCCGCGAGTCCCCTATAATGGCCCCTGATCATCATGCCACGCTGCAAGCGAGCATTTTTGATAGACAATGATGTGTTGGAAGCCACAGCACCACAGAGCTAGATGACCAGTTGAACAGACAACACGTAGAGAAGCCGCAGGGCCGCAGAGGGATGATTACATGCAGAGAAACAGCTAGGGGATTCTGAATAGCCGGAAAAGTACCTCAAAGGAGCTAAAGAGCACAATTGAGGGAAGAGGCTAGCAAAAGCAGGCAACGTAGAGAGCTGAGAGATTTCTTGGAATCACTTTGAGGTCAATTGAACCAAAGAACACGATTGACAGGTAGCAAAGCTGCAAAAGGTCACTGGAAGGTTGTTAAAGGTCGCTGGGAGGTGTAGCGAACCACTGATGCACGCAGAGGCTGAGAGGGAGCTCAAAAAAGCCAAGAGCCAGAGCCAGAGCGAAGAGCCAGAGCCACGAGCCAGAGCCAGGAGTCAGAGCCAGAGCTAGAGCCAGAGCCAAGAGCCAGAGCAAGAGTGCAGAGCCAGAAAGTTGAGAGCTTTAGAGCCAGGGATAAGATGGTGTCCAAGCCCATTGTGTTTTGTGTAAATCAATGGATTTGAGAGAGGAGCTTGTAAAAGGATTGTTGCCATAATCCCAGAGAGCCTAGTCGAGTTGACTAGAGCTCACGGAGATGTAGCACAAGAGTTTTGGGTGAACTCCTAATTAAATTGTTGTCTTATGTGTTTGTTATTTGCTACACTATTTTACTTTTATATGCATGTTATATCATCATAAACAACAGAATTTTAAAGCACATATACAGTAAAAAATAAACACCGGCATACACCTTATTTTCAAGCACATTATTAATTATGCATTGGTTAATCATAATATCTTGGGAATGTTTAAGATTTGGAAGTGGGAGAGGTTCTTGTAAGCTTGACAAGAAGCCTTTAGTGCCCCATTTTCAGATCAGGTGGTATGAAAGCCTGAGATTGATTAACCGCACCTTCAAAGAAGGTTACATCAGAATGCTTGATTGACAGAGCAAAGATTGCTTGTCTAAAAGCTGTTAAAACATTCAGAGGTTGATTGTATGCTTGTTTGCATACTGACTATTGTTTGAGTTTGCAGAGGTGAAGGGAAAGCTATTGATAGCTTAGTCTAGGAAGGACAAAAAAAGGAACAAGGGCTGAAGGCATTCTTCTCATCCCAAAGGACCTCAAGGAAATCCTTAAAGCAGAAGAGGTTTGTTGCAAAAGGTTGCTTGAATAAGCTCTTTATTAATCTTGTTTGAAGTTGTTTTGATCATTGGCATAATGACAACCTCTACAAGTGTATCCTCAAATTCCTCCTTCATCGCAAGACTCTTTGATGAAGACATGAAGCAAGACTTGTTCATCATGATGGACATGGTGAGACAAATGTATGAGGATGGAAGGAAGAGCACCATACTTAGAGAGTAGTTGAATTCCATGAAGGAAGAGAAGCAATTTCTTTCTGACAAATTGTAGGAAATGGAGAGGCAACTTCATATTGCAAATATGAACCTGAAAAGGATGCATGAGTTGGAGTCACGACTCTTTTTCGCCAAAGAAGCCTTGGTCAAGTATCAGCTTGAAGAAGAGGTAAACCATTCTAGTTTGTCTTCAAATTCTTCTAGGAATGCTTATATTGGTTCTTTTGATAAACATACCAGAGGCATAGGTTCCAAGCTAATGTCCAAGATGGGCTGTGAAGGAAAGGGCTTAGATAAACATGCACAGAGTATTGTTGAGCCAATAATGGTTGAGGAAAGGCCTAAGTATTTGGGTCTTGGCTATGAATAGTCTTATGGAGGAAGTTCCAAAGTTTCCATGAAGGCCATTGAAACAGTTCCAAGTGTTGAGATTTTTTCTGTTAATTAATTTTGAAAAAATCTCTTGTATCTGACAACAATAAGATTTGTTGCTAAGTTAGCTCCAGTTATTCCTAAGGAGGAGTTATTGCATCCTATATTTGTTGTGAGAGAATTTATGATTCAGTTTTCTACTCCCAGCTATAAAATGTAAGCTCGTAGAGGATATTTGGGCTGAGAGGGTTTGAGGAAATATGTGTTGTAATCTCCTGTTGAATAATAAGATTGCCAATGCCTCTGTTTGGTGGACGTATCCTAGATTGGTTGGGTGAACCACGTTAAACTTGTTGTCTCATGATTTCTGTTGTGTGTATAATTTGTTTTGTTTCAGCTGTGCATACTCTGACAATTGGTATCAGAGCAATGTTGTTGAGCTAGTACGTGTGACAGAGACCGAGTCTGTTGTGTGTGACAGAGACCAAGAGACGCCAAGTATGTTGTGTGGATCAGAGCAAATACTAGTGCATTGGAGCAATAGACTGCCTGTGCGTTGGACCAACGCGTTGCAATGAGCGTTGATCAGGGCGGTGGACTGGAGGTTGGAACTGTGTGGCACAACAACTGCTAGATGTTTGAAAAACGATTTCAACCGTTGGTTATGTTCCTGAATTTCACTATCTTCTACGATTCAGAGTAATGTTTATCCATTAATTTAAGGTAAAAAAGTAAAGTTTATTCGAGAAGTTTGTTACATCAATGTGGCTCCCTTTCATTTTGTTTTATTGATATGGGAAGATGACTTGAAATTTCGGGGTACGATTTCAAATGGGAACCAAACACATAATTACAAAGATTAAAATATATGTTCACATAATTAGTAAGAATGGAGATAGTAGCTAAGAATGAAGCCAAAAGGTGAGACGGGTGTTATGAAATGCTTTTTTGTTTTTACAAAACAAAAAAGAAACGATTTGTATGAGTTATATTATATATGATATTATATTTATATCATATTTTGTTTTTTTTTTTCTTTTTAAATTGTAATATGCCATGAAATGATAAGGCAAAGGCATTATATTGTAAGGCAAATGCATTTTATTGATGAAGGGCAGTTTTTTAAATAAAAACTTCACTTATTAAAAGTTGGAATTGGAGATTTTGTGTGACACAACATGGCAAAAACTCAAAGTGCTCGATTTGAGATCGAGAAGTTCAATGGCAAAAACAACTTTGAGATATGGAAAGTGAAGATGTTTGATCTACTCGTGCAACAAGGCGTGGCAAAGGCATTGTTGGGAAAAGCAAAACAGCCTTACACCATGACAGATGATGAACAGAGTGACTTGGATGAAAGAGCACTGAGTGGCATTCGACTATGTTTGGCGGATGATGTTTTTTTTAACATCGTGTCTGAGAAAATTGTTGTTGGTTTGTGGACAAAGCTTGAAAAGTTGTACATGACAAAATCCTTAACCAATAGGATTCTTTTGAAGCGACAGTTATACAGTTTGCGCATGAAGGAAGGTACATCCATTAGTGATCATTTGAATACCTTTAATACTCTCCTAGTGTAGTTAGAAAGTATAGAAGTAAAATTTGAATCAGAAGATAAAGCTATAACTTTATTATGCTCGTTGCGCGAGTCATGGGGTCATTTTTTTACTTCTATAAGTCTTAGTTCATCAGAAACCTCTACATCAGAAGCAATGATGGTCAGAGGTTGTTCTAAAGAAAGATGCTTCAGTAAGCACAACAACTTGCATTCAAAATCGAGAGGGCAGAAGAGTAAGGTAAAATGTTGGTTTTGTGGAAAATCGGGACATTTGAGGAAGGGTTGTTGGAAGAGACAACAAACATCCAAATAAGACTCTTTGACAAAGAAGAAAGAAGCAAACACGACAGATACAAGTTCGGCATCCATTTCAGGTATGAGTGATGAAGTGTTATTAGTTAGTTTGTCTAATCATGATCAACATTGGCTGTTATATTTTGGTGCATCAAATCATATGTGCATTCATAGAGAATGGTTTAAAACTTATAAATCAATCAATGATGAATCAGTTTACATAGGAAATGATGTCACATGTAACATTGTGGGAATTGGAAGCATCCAGCTTAAAATGTTTGATGGGACAAATAAAATTCTAATTGATGTAAGACATGTACCTGAACTAAGAAAAAACCTCATTTCACTAGGAGTACTAGACACTAATGGATATAAAAATTTTATTCAAGGTGGAGTAATGAAATTTTATAAAGTAATTTTACTAGTAATGAAAGCAAAGAAGGTTGGAAATCTTTTTCAGTTAGAAGGAAGAACAGAGTCAGATCATGTTTCTAGAGTATCGAAAAACGTTAGTAATTCTATTCATTTATGGCATCAAAGGTTGGGCCATATGAGCGAAAGAGGTTTAAAGATTTTATTTGATCGTAAGTTACTTCCTAATTTAAAGTCTGTTAAGTTAGATTTATGCAAACATTGTCTATTTGGGAAACAAAGCAAGCAGAAGTTTAAAACTGGAAAACATACTAGTAAGGCAATCCTTGATTATATCCATTCTGATATTTGGGGTCCATCTCCTACAACCTCATATGGAGGATCGGCATATCTTCTATCTTTTATTGATAATTTCTCTAGAAAAGTGTGGGTCTACATGTTAAAGAAGAAGTCTGATGTATTCACAGTTTTCAAACAGTTTAGAGCATTAGTTGAAAACATCACTGGAAGAACCATTAAATGTTTAAGAACTGACAATGGTGGTGACTTTACTTTGAAGGAATTTGATAATTATTGCAAGGACACTGGGATTGAAAGACATAAAACCACTGTATATACTCCTCAGTAAAATGGAGTTGTTGAACGCATGAACAAGACTCTTTTAGAAAGAGCAAGAAGTATGCTTAGTAACGCCAATTTGCAGAAGGAATTGTGGACAAAAGCGGTTTCTACAGGTTTTTATTTGCTAAATCAGTCACCATCAATTGCAATAGGATGCAAAATTCCTCAAGAGGTATGGAAAGGTCATCCTTGTGATTATTCTAGACTTGAAGTTTTTGGTTCTGATGCATATGCTCTAGTTCCGAAACATCAACGTTCTAAATTAGATCCTAAATCAAAAAGATATATCTTTGTTGGATATGGTGATGGGACTAAGGGATAAAGATTGTGGGATCCTACTACTCACAAGATCATCATTAACAGAGATGTTAAATTTAATGAATCTTCACTTGAAAATCCAGATGTAGATGATAAATTGAAACAGGATAATGTATCTAAGCTTCAACACATTCAGTTTGAAACCAGTTCAAATACTGATGATAGTCAAGATGAACAAGTTTCAGATGCAGATCATGAACAAGTTTCAGATGTAGATCATGAACGAGTTTCAGATGCAGATCATGAACATGTTTCAGATGCAGATCATGAATAAGTTCCTATAGATAATAATCAGCAAATTGTGGAAGTACCAGAAACATCTTTAAGGAGGTCCACAAGAATCAAACATCCTCCTAAAAGGTATGATGATTATGTTACTTCAATTTCTTTAACCGCTAATGATGATGAACCTTTATGCTATCAGGAAGCTGTAGAATGTTCTAAAAGTGAAAAGTGGAAAGAAGCTATGAAGGACGAGATGATGGCATTAATCAAGAATGGCACATGGGATCTGGTAGAACTTCCTAAAGACAGAAAAACTATGGGATGTAAATGGGTTTACAAATTGAAAAGGGGTGTTGATGATACAAAGGACAGGTACAAAGCAAGGCTGGTTGCAAAAGGTTTTTCTCAGAAAGAAGGCATTGATTTTCATGAGATATTTTCACCAGTTGTAAAAATTGTTTCAATTCGAATTGTATTAGCATTAGTTGCTTTACTTGATTTAGAATTATAGCAACTAGATGTTAAAACTAAATTTTTACATGGATATTTAGATGAGGAGATTTACATGGAACAACCGGAAGGGTTTGTTCAAAATTGCAACAAGAAATTTGTCTGCAGGCTCAAGAAATCATTGTATGGTCTGAAGCAGTCACCTCGACAATGGTACAAGAAATTTGATTCTTTCATGATGAGTCAAAATTATATAAGAAGTGAATATGATCATTATGTTTACTTTAAGAAATTAAGTAATGGCATGTTCATTATCTTAGCGTTGTATGTTGACGATATGCTTTTAGCAAGCAAAAGCATAATAGAGATCAACAGGTTAAAGGCTCAGATGGCTAGGACATTTGATATGAAAGATCTA
>APFE031294177.1:6432-32908 GCA_000404065.3 Pinus taeda
ATTGTTGTACTCATTTGAATATGTATCCTATGTAACAAACAAGAAAATAAAAGAAAAAGTTATTATTATTAAAGCATGGATTTCATTGTCATTATTGATGGCCTTCTAGGTAAAATCACGTTCTTTGTGCTTCTAGGGTGTGTTACGTCTTAGGATTTACTGTCATGAGTCAAAAGAGTCAACATCATGTTTGTAAGACCCTTCTGGGCAAACTATATTTGTAAAAGAATTATTCTTTAGTTTAGAAATTCCTCGAAGCTCCAAAAGTACAAGTCAGCCCTGGGAACATCAAGTTAGCCTAAAGAAGGGAATTTGACCCCTTGGGAAGGTTATATAAAGAAGTAGTTCAACCTCATTTGGGACACACTGACTCCTCAAGTTTGATATCACAAGAAGAAATTTGATTTGTAGCTAGGAGAAGTAAAAACGAGAGTGAAGGTCTAGGAGAAGAACAAAGGACGAAAATATCTTTTTTGAGGATCTATATTTCTCACAATTGTAAAATTATAGGATTTCTGGGTTGTAGGAAGAGCTCAAAATTGCAGGACCGAGTTGCAGTAGGATGAACTGCATCATCTTGTAGTTTGAAGGAAGGATACTCAATATTGACCTCGTTGAACTTAGGAGGAGTTTTCTTGCTCCAAGAATGTCTCAAGAGGAGGTTGACCTAGGGTTTCCTTGGAAGCTACACGACTAAAATTGCAGGGTCAAAGTTTTAGGCTGAGTAGTAGTATCAAAGTTGGTAGGTTGAAGTTACAATATGTAGTAGTTTGGTGCTGAATCAAGGAAGAACTTGAAGAAGGTATGACTTGGTACTAGGAGATGGACTTGGTCTAGGGTTTGGGACTTTGTATCTCATTTGAAACAGATTCTAAGAAGAGAAGAGTTTTTGGGTATTCCCCTTGGAGGGGTTTTGCCTTAGCTAAGAGCCTAATATTTGTGTTCTCTATTGTTGTTATTTTTGTTCTTGATATTTCTTGATGGAAAGATAAAACTAAATAACATAAAGAATATGAATAATATTCACAAGAAAATATCAAGGTTAAGGAAAATAAGATTAATAGCTGCCACTTTCCATTTTCCAACATGGTATTAGAGCCAAGGTAAACAAGAAAGTTAGCTAGAAGGACACTAGAAGGAGTTACTAGTCAAGGGGAAGGAAAAAGGAAGCTCTTCAATACAAAGTAAATTGTCAAGAAGAATCACTTGAGAAAAACTCAAGGAAGGAGTGTCTCTGCAAGGAGAACAAGACTACATCAAGCTTGCAAAAAAGGAAGATCTAAAAGGAATAATTCAAGAAGATTGTTGATCTCTCCCTCTAGAAGAATATATATTTGGAAGGCATATTTTGAAGAAGGGATCAAGGATATTGGAAGTTGTTGTTGGAAGAATCCCAAGAAACATCATTCAAAGACATTGTTGAAGACTCGTCAAGGATCTTGAAGGCATCAAGAAGGTTGACGGCATCATCAAGGAAAATCTTGGTCATCAAGTAAGTATCATAATATTATATAATGTTTGAGTCTTCAAGTCATATGGGTTCTTTCTGAAAGGAGAGAAATAAGCTTGTTGGGGTGTCAAATTATCTAGCATGGAAGAAAAGAATTGACCTGGTACTCATAGAACAAGAAGTAGTGGAATATGTTACTAGGGAAATCATTGAAACAAGCAAGGACAAGACATAATAACTAGAAAAGTACAAGAAAGGGGAAGCAAGGGCTCAAAGGATCATATTTGAATCAATTAAATATTCTCTTGCTCCATTTGTTGCAAACATTAAGACTTTCAAGGCCATGTATGAAAAGCTAGTGAATTTCTACAATGTAAGTATAATAAGACAAAATATCTCTTTGTGGAACAACTTATATAGACTGAATAAATTGAAGGATGAGGATGTTGCATTCTTTCTCATGAGAGTCTCTCAACTAAGAGACCATCTACAAGGATTGGAGGAGCCAATTATGGATTCAAAAATAACCATCTGCGTACTAAATGCAATGCCACCATAATGGATCATATTTGCAACAAACATCTACTCCAAGAAGGATTCAACTCCCTTTGATGAGTTGTGGGCTCAGTGCATATTGGAAGAATCAAGGGTCAAGGTCAAAGATGCTATTGGATCATATGATAAATATCAAGCCTTTCTAGCCCGAATCAAGAAGTTGAAGAAGGGAAAGTTTGGTAAGTCCAAGAAGAAAGACATGTCCAATGTTCAATGCTTAAAGTTGAATGAGTTTGGACACTTTAAAAGGGATTTTCCAAAACAAAACAACAAGATAAAGGAAAGGAGTGAATCTCATGTAGCCTAAGTGGTGGGAGAACCTGAGAAGAAGGAAAAGACGGAAGAAGTAAAGGATCTTTACTACCGAAGAATGTTCATTGCCTGCCAAGTTATTTATAGGGATTAATATTTCTTTTAGGATAGTATGTTTTGCATAACGTTATAGAAATAAGCATACGATAGCAACATTCTAAAATTTACATGATTAAGTTGTTTTATAGAGATCACCTAGATATATTAATAGATAGACCATTTTGCATATTAATCATCTAGGAATTATCTAACATTATGTTAGAGGAATTCATCTTACTTAGGTGGTCCATCATTGTGATCCTGGAAGGACCAAAATTATGAAAAATTCTTGGAAGAAGAACTATGACAAAGGTTAGTAGACATTCCATGTAATGTGGAATCAATACTGGTAAAGGGATAAAGGAATGCAATGAGTCAATATGCAATCTCTTTTTGAGATATATGAATAGATAGATGATCAGATGAAGGCATAAGAATGAATTTTGGATATAAAACTTTGGATAATATTCATATGTATAGAATCTTATGGAAATAAAATTGGTCATAAAAATATGCTTAAGTATATGAAAATAATAGGATTTGACTTACTTAAGGATGTATAAAATATTAAGAGTTTATTTAGAATATGTAAGATAATGATTGAAATCCAGTATAGTCTCTGGAAGAAAAGTTGTAACTTGGTAATCAAGTTTGATCCTTGGGCACTTTGACACATGAAGGAAGATTCATATGGAGATGGACCATGAGGATGTTGATGGGAAGAGAAGGTCATCATAATAAGGTAAGTATATTTTAATTATTGTCTAGTTATCTGGTTAATATATTATCTTGCTACCCAAAAGGATGTTCTAGGAATTCATGATGACAATTGAGACAAGTTAAACTAATCCCAAGAATGTTGAGGAAATCTCAACATATGATACCTGGAAACTGTGAAGTCAAGATGTGGACATAGCAGTGTGGGAAGATAACCTAATAGTCAAAGGAAGATCAATTTCAAGAAGAATTTATGATCGATTTGAATTTTGGAAAAGATTAATGTAATGCCTTCATAGCGAATAAGAAAGTGATGAGCAAGAAGATTGGCCTAGAACTTGTCACAAGAATGAAGAGAGAAGGTGGCTACATAATACCTTGAAAGAAATAAATCTTGATGATGCAAGGGAAAGAGGGATCCGAGAAGTTATGAAGAATTGGTAACTCATACTCTTATGAAGACAAGTTGTAAGGCTTGTGATGATGACTTCCCAAATAGAAAGGAATTCTAGATCTCCTCTGATTTTGAGAGGGAGTAAAGGAGTCTCCTTGTATAGGAGCAAGGTTCTATTCTCAAGATTGAAGGAGAATAAGGATGTCCTCTCTGGTTCAGAGGGAGCGATGTTGGACATCACATGTGATTTATCCTCTTTAGAAGATGAAGAGAAATTGATAGAGGACTGGATAATCATTTGTGGTTTCCTTGAGGATAGAACATCCAATAAAGGAAAGGTACCGACACTCTTTGAGGATGTGACAAGTATCCAAGAGAAGAGTGGTCAAAGAGGACCAATATTACTTGAGGACTCGGGATTGGAGATCCAAGATAAGAATATTCCTAAAAGGATATACCTTGTAGACATCCAGATGGGCTATGTACCTTTTAGAGGTAGTTTGGTATCACATTTAAAGCCTCCCAACATGGTGCTCTTAATTAAAGTGAAGATTTTTCAGTTAGGCCTCACAGCGAGTGCTGGTCATAATGATGATGCTTACAGTATGACTTATCAATCTGGATTTTCTTATAAGAAATCTTCAGTTTGAGATATGATGTTTTATTGGTTGTACAATTATGGATACCTCCTTAGTTAAGAGGAAGTGTTGAGAAATGTAACTAGTTTCAGTCTTCATAATTGTTGTACTCATTTCAATATGTATCCTATGTAACAAAAAATAAAATAAAATAAAAAGTTTCTATTATTAAAGCATGGGTTTCATGCTCATTATTTATGGTATTCTAGGTAAAAGAATATTATTGGTTCTTCTATGGATTATTAGGCCTTATGATTTATTGTCATGAATCAAAGGAATCAACATCATATTTATAAGACCCTTCTGGGAAAAATATATTTGTAAAAAGAATTATTTTCTAGTCTAGAAAGTCTTGGAAGCTCCAAAAGTACAAGTCATCCCCAGGAACATCAAGTCACCTAAAGAAGGGAATTCAACCCCTTGAGAAGACTATATAAAGAAGCAGTTTGAACTCATTTGGGACACACTCACTCCTCAAGTTTTATGTCACAAGAAGAAGTTTGATCTGTGATTGGGAGAAGCAAAAAAGGAGAGAGAAGGTCTAGGAGAATAAAGAAGGACGAAAATATCTTGTTTTAGGCTCTATCTCTCTCACACATGCAAAATTCTAGGGTTTAGGGGCTACAGGAAGAGGTTGAAATTCAGGATCGAGTTGCAGTAAGATGAAGTGCAACATATTTTAGCTGGAAGGAAGGATACTCTATCTATACCTCGTTGACCTTAGGAGGAGTTTTCTTGATCCAAAAATGTCTCAAGAGGAGATTGATCTAGGGTTTCCTTGGAAGCTACAAGATCGAAATTTTAGGGTTGAAGTTACAAGTTGAGTAGCAGTATCGAACCTGGCAAGTTGAAATTGCAGTGTGGAGTAGTTTGGTGTAGAATCAGGGAAGAACTTGAAGAAGACTTGACTTGGTACTAGGAGAAGGACTTGGTCTATGGTTTGGGTCTTTGTATCTCATTTCAAGGAGATTCTAAGAAGAGAAGTGTTTTCAGGTTTTCCCCTTGGAGGGTTTTTTTTCCCTAGTTGAGAGCCTAATATGTGTCCTCTATTGTAGTTGTTATTGTTATTGATATTATTTCATGGAAAGATCTAAATAAAGAACATAAATAAGATAAATAATATTGACAAGAAAATATCAAGGTCTAGGAAAATAAGATTAACAGTTTCCACTTTCCATTTTCCAATGCACACCACCCCCCCTCCCCCCCACTCAAACAATTTTTTAAAACCATTCAAGCAAAGTGAAAATCAATTGATGTTGACACACTAACATGCAATTTTACTTTTCTAAAAAATGGAACTAATATTGCAATGATTGAAGTAACTAAAACAAAATAAAAATAATATAAGTTTAAAACCAATAGTAGAGAGAATAATTGCGGCTAAAAGATATATGTAACATAATACTCACATGGCTATCAAAAATCACATCATTATTTAATATGGAAGAAAATATAATAAAAATGATGTATGCAAACCCTACTCCCTCTTTGAATTGAATAAAAAACCAAATGCTTATATCTTACCCTAATACTTCTTATACATTAGAAGAAGAAGGGACTCAAGGTTCAAAAATATAAGCCCAATCCTAAACTAGATCCAATTCCAAAATAAAATTAAACTCTAGATCTAATTTCTCTTAGGTTTTTTTCCCTCATTCTTGCATGATGGGCTATTTTAAAGTAGTGCTCCATCCAAAAGTAAAACTGTTTTTGGGATTTGCACCATGCTTAAGATCTCATGCAATTTTTGTATCCTAAGCAAAGATAAATTTGAAAGAATAAACTATCCTCTTATGAAACCTTCCATGCCTTAGAATCTGCCTCTTACATAACCTTGATAAACACTTGCATTTCCTTGGTCAACATTCTCATTAGAATCCTTTGTATAATATATTGTGTGGAAGTTAGGCTTTCTTTAGCCATTTTGTTGACACCCCTATGTCAAGTGACTATTACCCTGACAAATAGTGCACCACTTAGGTTTAGAATTGTTTAAATTGTGAGGGAAGTCCTTTCTATGGTGACTTGTCAAATATTTCCAAATTTCACAATAGATTTCAACTTGCACTTGATGAACATATATATCTCTATCTAGTACATCACCAATTTTACATTAATATTTCACATGTACTTCACATGAGTAGATTGTGCACCAAAGCACATCTTTTATGATAGTCATATGCTTCAAAGATTTTTGTAAAATTTCCAATTTTTTTCTAGTCTTCTCTCCATTGACGTGGAATTCAATGACCAATCATCAACAACTTCTACGTATTGTGTCATCTTTAAGGATTATTTGAATGAATGACTATCATGTAGTTCTAGTGGTCTTATAGTTCTTTGCAGTGATATTCATGCATACCATTGCACCAATATTGATCATAAATGACATAAGGAATTTACTTGAGTAGATCTTTAAATGTTTTGTTATATTCATGAACTATTTCTTGTGGATTTTGTCTTATCTCTTCAATTTCCCGTGTTGTTAGATTCTTTAGATCTTGGTCTTTGAAAAATGTAAGGAAATTGTTTATGAGGGATCTCTTATGCAATTCTTTTCGAACTTGAGCTATTTTCTTATCTTCATCTTTGACGTTAGATGCATCCAAAAAAAAATCACAAAAGAACCAATGATGTTTGTGATCCTCTTATCCCTTATAAATGGGGATGTGGTTCAAACCCATCATTTTAGTTAAAGGATTTAAATTTAGATTTGCAAGGAGACTTTGATTTTTCCAATTGATTGGGAGGATCAATGGTGAATCTAACTATGGTACACCAAGAAATTTGGTCATTGAATGATTGAATTGATCAACATGTCTACTAATTTCTCTACTTTTGTTAGATTATGCTTAGTCATAATCTCTATTACTTCATTCATTAGTATTGTATCATCCATTTGACAACCTTTGTCCATATACCCAAAGAACCAAATTTGAAAATATCACATTGGTTCATCCTAGCTACTCGCTAACTTAGATTCTTCTTCCTTTTCGATAAGTAGATTCAACATGGGGATATTTTCCTCCCATTGTTTTCCTAGCTGAATTTTATCTATTTTTTGGATTTCAATCAAAATTTTCTCACATAGGTTACAATTTTCATCCATTATGTACCACATACTAGAGGGTTCAAGGTCATTGTGAATACTTTGATGGGGGAAATCTCTAATAAAGGGACTAGTCTATTTAATAGGGCATAAACATATCACAAGCCTTGAGTCATCAACATCCATACTTTCTGTCATATCCACTAGTTGGAGTGTAGGTGCCATTTGTTGCCTCAACCAATACAAACTTAGAATTCTCATCAAAGCTATTGAGGCTACTCCTATCGAATTTGGTCAGTCCTTGATGATCTAATATGAGTCCAAATGACCTATGATAAACCATTCCTAAGATTATTTTCTATTGGAACTCTTGGAATCCCTTTCATTATTTATTTATTCTCATAATATTTGTCTTTTATATGTTTAATATTCAGAATGTTGACCAACAATATGTAAGTATGTATATAATATGTAATCTATCTCTTTGATTCTTGATCTAATGTGTATTATATTTTAGTCACACTTCTCCTTGTCTTTTGGTATTAGTCTCCTTAGTGTGATTAGTTGGAATTAATTTATCTTAGGCATCTCACAAAGCATCAAATCCTTAATTTCTAACTTGAATTACTTTAATTTAGTGATGAAGAACGAGATTTTCATGTTCATTCATGAGAGATCCTAGGCTTCTCATGTGTTCTTAGAATTGCCATATAAGAATTATTCCCACTCATCTTGAAGTTCCTCCTAATTTGTAGTTGGTAGGTCATGAAAAGGAGCTCAATATTCGATAATATAGTTGACTCCTTTATCTTATAAAACTCATGTAATAAGGATGGTATAGTGTAAAATAAACTATCATGAAAACCATCATGGAAGTTTTATTTGAGTGTGTTGACTTATGTTCTACCTTCAACTACTTGTTCTTCAAAACAATCTTCAGCAATTTTCGTAACCCACTCGTGCATATTTGTCTATCCTCCATTGATGATTTATAACATCAATTGATAATTTGTATATTTATTTTCATTAGTTAGTTGATTGATTTTTTTCCTTATTTCCTCAGGGATAGCTTCCAAATATCTCTCACGAGTTTTTATGAAGAATTGTGTCAGTGATTCAGATAGAGACAATTGGTTTTTTCTTATGAATTTTTAAGATAATAGTTGATCTTGCATTCCCACCACTTATGTATATCCTCCAAACTCAACATACATGTGTGCATGATAAAATAGGCTTAGTTTCAGGAACTACCAACAATAGAACAAATGTTATAATCTAGAGACTTGTAGAGAATAGTTTCGAATATTATCCTAGAATAGAGCAATATACAACAATATGCATAATGATATATAACACAAAGTAAATAAGAGATGGAAGAGAACAATAAATAATGGGGGATCAACAATATGCATTTTATTATAATGTTACATGGAAACAACAATAATAACAATAACTCTTTCTTACATACATAGTCACAAATTTATACTTAGGAATTGGTTACTAGGAAATTACAACTATCTAATTTCCTTGGTCAGTTGACCCATATGCATGGTTGATTGACTTACATTGTTCAACTAGATAGTTGACTGAATTACATATCTAACTTAGTCAATTGTCGGGTCTAGTTGACACAGTGACTAGCCCTTCCAACATGGACTATCATATACTAGTGCTCCATCAAAGAGTAAAATCATTTTTGGATTTGCACCATCCTTAAGAGCTCATGAAATTTTTTAATCCTTAAAAAAAAGTAAAATAAATTGTCCTCAATTGAAAATCAACTCCAAATTAAAAATAAAATAAATATCATATATATTTACTTTCTATAAACTTGGAAAAATAAAATATAATAAAAAAATCCAAAATGTGGACTACCTAGGAGTTCAATCCAATTGAAATAAAAAATAAGTCCTTCATGATTGTGCCTTATCTATATGGTAAAGGGTGAAAAACTACGCTCTTCCTTGAATCTACAAGCTAATGCAATAGGTGCACCTAATTTTTACACATGCTCCCAATCTACAAACACTATTTAAGGTATAAAAATTGGCACTCCGTCCAACCAAAGAAAGTGTTCTCTACCTATCCCATCCCTCTCCCCAAACATTTCAAAATTTTCCCTTATCAAGGACTTAGGCAAGACATTTCCTACTTGTTTCTAAACATACTCTATAGAAATTGTTCCATTCTAAACTCTATCGTTATCAAATGGTACCCAATGTTGATGTGATTGGAGGATTATGGAATACTAAATTTTCAAAAATGTTACTATAATAAAAGTATTGTAAGAGTTGTTAGAGTAATGTTTCATGACTAGGGATTTCCATTGTCCTTATGGGTAGAAGCTTGCAATACAATTATTTACTTGCAAAATAGGATCCCTCACAAAATTCTTGGAATGATTACACTTGAAGAGGATTTCACTAGGAGGAATCCAAATGTCTCCCACTTTTGCATTTTTGGATCCATACTCTATTGTCATGTCTCCAAAGATAACAGGAGAAAGTTTGATCCCATTGCATAGAGGGGGTATAGGATATAATGAGACACCTCATATTTACTAGGTGTACATGCCCTTACTTAGGATGACTATTATGAGGAGGGATGTGAGATTTGATGAGGAGAAATCCATGAGCCATCTTCTTTTGTAGAGGAAATCACCCAAAAGGTGTGGGTAGATGTCATGGTGGAGTATTATGTCTCCATAATGAAGAATGATGTTTAAAAGGTTGTACCTAGACCTGAGGACAAATCTATTATTGGTTCTAGTTGGTTGTATAAGGTGAAACATGCATCTAATGGAAGTGTTGAGAAGTACAAGGCCATATTTGTGGCCAAAGGCTTATCACAGGTGGAGGGGATTTATTATTAGGAGACGTTTGCCCCAATGGAAAGATACTCATCTATCAATAACATACTTGCATTGGCAACACAGTTGGGGTGGAGTATCCACCAAATTGATGTTAATACTCCCTTTCTAAATGGAGTGATTGAAGAAGTGATCTACATTGGTAGCCTAAGGGGTTTGAGACCTTTAACGGGGAGACACACATGTGTAGGCTTAAGAGAGCCCTCTATGGTCTCAAATAGGCACCTCATGCTTGGCACACTAGTATAGATTCTTATCTCAGTGGATTGGGATTCACAAGAGTGAAGCAGATGCCAATCTCTACTACATTATGTTAGATGGAAGTTTTCTCATCTTAGTTTTCTATGTGGATGATTTGATATTCACAAGAGATGACATGTTTATCTAGTCTTTCAAGGAGGACCTTGCAAGAGAAATCAAGGCTAAGGATATGGGTTTGATTCACTATTCCTTGGTTTTGAGGTGTGGTAGGTAGATGGAGAGATATTTGTTGAACAAGGGAAGTACACCTCTGAGATCCTTCAGAGATTCCATATGTCGTATTGCAAACCCATGGATACACCTCTAGGTACTAATTGGAGGAAAGAGGATGATTCTACAGGAGAGGTAGTAGATGGAACTATCTACATAAAGTTAGTGGGGTACTTGATGTACTTGGTGAACACAAGGCCCGATATTTTTTTTTGTAGTGAACCAACTTAGTCAGTTCATGGTGGAGCCTTCCAAGATTCACTGGAAAGCAACAAAACATGTTCTAAGATACCTCAGAGGCAAAAAAGAATTTGGTTTATGGTGAAGGCATATTGATGTAGTGAAGCCCCGAGGCTTCATAGATTCATATTGTGCAGGGAATCCCTCAGATAGGAAGAGCACATCCAGAGCAGTCTTCAGTGTTAGGTTAGCAACAGTTTCTTGGTATAGCAGGAAACAAAGATCGGTAGCACTCAGCTTAGCAAAGGTCGAGTATATGGATGTTAGTCAAGAAGCATGTGATTTTATTTGGATGATGAAGATCTTGGTTGGTCTCTTTAGTCAGGAAATAATTCATACATTGATCCAATATGACAATCAAAGTTGTATACAACTCTCTAAAAATCCAATGTTTCATGAAAGGGCCAAGCATATAGACATCAGGTACAATCACTTGAGAGATTGTGTGCAGAGAAGGATTGTTATGTAATAATACATTCCTACAGAGGAGTAGGATGTAGACATATTGACAAAGTATTTGTCAAGAGGCAAGTTTGAGTTCCACAGGAGTAGGACTGAGGTTGTTCATAACCATTTTCTTGCTAGTAAGATGTAGTGTTAAATTGTAGCAAGAAAAGGCTTCATTTCACTTGTGCCTTAGTCAAGTGGAGAAATTTAAATTTCCACTTCAATGGAATGACTTGAGTTTCAATTAGCAGGAGTGTCATATCCAAATCACTTAGTGATTCATTCAATTCGAGTTTTTGGGAAAGAAGTAGAGTTGTGCATGAATTAATTTCTAAGACATAGTTATCTAGAGGAGTTATATTTAGCGAAACTCATTTATCTGAGCTCTGGTCTAGAATAGAGTCATTATGAGCTCAGTTGAGTAGTTTTAATTGTTTTTAACTCACTGATCTCTCAGTTAATTAGTCAATTTACTAAAAATATCCCTATTCATGCATGTAATTTGAATTTCCTAGTGGAGTGGAGGAAAAAGGCATAATTGTTAGCATTACTGTATACTATTGAGTGTAAATAGTTTGCATTGATCAGGTGAAAAAATTCTCTTAGGATTTGCCTAAGGAAATATGAGCTTCCATATTTTTTAGGAGTAGGAATTATGCAAGGAAATAAGAGGAAGAAAGAGGCCTAATTTTCCTAAGTATTTGGCAGAGCAGACTCAGGAAGAGAAGATCATTATTGCAATGCAGGTTGAGCTTCAAGGGTTGAAGCTATATTTGTAATAGATCATTGTTCTCATATTATTTAATACAAATAGAGGAGGGGATTTTTCCAATTGGGTTCCCCATTAAAATTTGTGTTCATTGTGATTGAATGCTTGGATGTGTTTATATTATATGTTCTCCCTTCCAAAGATTGAGTAGAAGAAATTTGTGTTTATTGTTTTCAGTATGAATTCATTAGCAGCTACAAATTTCGAGTTATTTCTACACATCATTGATGATATATGACATGATTATCTGACATGGAAGCACACATGACAAGACAAGATTGGTTGTGTGGAAACTAATGAAACGTCGAAACGATAGATTCAGTGTATGTGATGATGTGGAAGGTACCACGTGGCATGCTAACTCGAAAGTTTTGGTTAGCCAATTGAATAAAGTATGAATGAAAAATGGTCCACTTAAGGCATGTCATGTGTCAATCATGAAATCATGATGAAACTAGCATTTGTTTGACCATGGACCCTAAGACTGGGTCACATGGCAAAGGATCATGAAGTCTCTACATAAGTCGTGTTAGCCCATATTTCAAATTCTCGCCGACCCTGATCAAATTCATGCCCACCCTCACATATATATACGTGTGTGACCAATTTGATTAGAGAGTATGCTCAGTCATCGATACATATGTATGTTTCAAATACCTGAAGACATTTGTTCATATGGTGGAAAGTATAAGCTATGTTATGATTGTGGCTTGTTCTAAAGGTGCTGGCTCATATGCTCTACTATGATTGCAGTTTGGCCTAAAGGTGTTGGCTCGTATGCTCTGTTATGATCGAAGGAATAAGATCTATTATGGTTGTGTGTTGGCCCTGAAGGTGTTAATTCTATTATGGTTGTGCATAATAAGCTCTGTTATGACTATGCATTAGCCCAAAGGCATTATCTTTGTTGAATCATTAGCTTTGTTATGGTTATGTATTGGATGAAGGGTTGACTCATTGGCTCTGTGTATTGGCCCAAAGGATTGGCTCTGTTAGTATACTTTTTTTTGGATAAGTGTACCAAGAATTCCTTACTTAAGTTGTTGGTGACAAGAAACCCTAAAAACAAAATGTGGTTATTGATATTATTTATATCTACAGAAAAAAGTTAGAAAAAACCTGCAAAAAGATGGCATGCAAATAGAAACATATAACAACAAGAAAAAGTGTAGCAACTCAATGGAATAATATCAATTTTATTATTATAAATGGAAAAATTTACACATGATGAGGAGAATTAAGTATATTCATGTCTACAAATCCCATTTTATGGGATGCATCTTTTTTAGGCCCTATGCTTCAACTTTGTATTTTGTCTCTCTCGAAGTGTATGTAGTGTTGAGAATTCAATAGGGAAATGATTATGATTAATTATCTTTACTTGATAATTACTTCTGGTTAATTTTTACTTATTATCTTTGTTCCTTATAATTATATGTGTGAAGCATAAAAAAACTACCAAAAACAAAAGCACAATGAAACGGTATATAGGTTGCAAGTCAAGGAAAAGCCTCTCCTCTTGAGAGGAAAACCCTTAAATCTCTTATTTTCCTTATAGATGCTTCAATTGACAAATTACATGACCTTAGGAATGAGACCAATACCCTCCAAGACCAATACCAACCTCTTTGATTGATGTGCCAAATTCGATCTAGTAAAACCCAGTCAAATCTCTTCCAGTAGCACCTTCTCAACCTTTTGCTACAACATTTTTAGCCTCCAACTGCAAATATAAAATTTCGCCCCCCCAACAATTATTGTTGCCACACGTGAGAACTTTGATTTTCTTCTAGAGCCTTCCTCTGACCTTCACTTGTATTTCCTTGACTTATGGAGCTTGAGAGAGACCCTTAGTGACCTTCGCTTGACCTCTTTGCCTCCTTTCCTCCAAGATCGAACTTGTAGAAGGATACCCTAGGTCAGCAGAAGAAACCATAGTCCTCTCTTGCACATGTGAGAGAAAGATAGCCCAAACAAAAAACTTCTTCGTCCTTCTTATCTTTCGCTACCTCTTCCTTCTTCTTCCTTCACTATAAATGAGAAATGAGTGAGTGTCTTCAAGGAGGACAAGTCCTCTTCTATATATATGTTTCTTCAATGGTGGAGGTGGCTCTTCCTTTAGGCCGGCTTGCGCGTTGCCAGGCTGAATTGGTATTGGAGGTTCCAACACTTTTAAAGGCAAAATAATTATCTTTACAAGTTATAATGTGCCTAGTGGGGTCTTCAACTTATGACAATGACTCTTTTGACTTCTTGACCTAGAAAAAGCCCTAGAATCACTCAATGGGTGCTTGACCTATAAAATAAAATACCTTGAGCATGAAACCCATGCTCCAAAAACAATAATAATAATTTTCTTATATTTCATAATTTACAAGAATCAAAAATACATTTCATACTTATGAAGATCAAACCTAGTTACACATTTTTCAGCACTCCCTCTTAACTAGGGATGTATTCATAAGTGGTACATGGATATTCTCAATCTAAAGAGATCTTATAAGAAGAGTCAGATTGGTAACCCATCTATCTAGCATCATATCAACTAGTATTGTCACATAGAAAGGCCTTTACTAACATCCCTATCTCTCCACAAGATCAGAGAACGATGTTGGTGAGACAAATGATTTATAGACACCATCACCATTGTCTCTCAAGGTACATACTCCACTCAAGTGTTCACCAAGTATGACCTTCTTTGGACTATTATTATCTTGGATAGATAGTCCTCAAACAATATTGGTCTATGAATACTCTTATCTTGGATTCCCCACCACATCCTCAAAGAGTATCGAATGCCATATGGTTACCCAATCCTCCATTATGTCTTCCTAGGTGAAGACCAAAATGGCGTACCTATCTCTCCCTCTCAACTAGGGAGGTTATATCAACCAGGACAAGATTGTCTCTCAAGTACACAAGCTTCTTGTTAGGAAGATATTTTCTCAATATGTCAGCTACTTGCTCATCTAGATATATATTGTAGCCACAACACAACATTTTGTACTAGCTCTCGAATATAGTGATACTTGTTGTTTATATGCTTTGTCTTTCCAAGAAATATGATTTCCTAAGAAAAATGCATACAACTGGTGTTATCACAATGTATCATTGTAGGGTCCATCGAACCTTCGAATGCGTCAGATAGCAGCTTTATCAACCAGATTGCTTCCCTTCTTACTTCACAAGCCACAACATAATTAGCCTCAACACTACTCAAATAAATTGTGTCTTACTTTCTACTCATCCATGAGATCATAGAAGATCCCAAACTGAAACATCCTCCCATAGTGCTTCTTCCATCCTACTCAATACCTCCCCAGTCAGAATCTGTATATCCAATTAGGTGGACATTATTCCTCCTATCATATTTTAGGAAGTAGTGGATAGTTCCCCGCAGGTATCTCAGTATATGTTTTTCTTTTAGCCAATGATCATGCTTTGGATCCACTTGGAATTGACTGATAATTTTTACTACAAAACATATGTCAGGTCATGTGTTCACCAAGTACATCAGTGACCCAATCAGTTGTTTATACTTGGAAGGATCCATAGGGATCAATTCAGAACTCCTTAGCCTCTTCAAGTTTGTGATCATTGGAGTGATCATAGGTTTGCAATCCATCATGTCAAACCTATTCAACATCTTGAGCACGTACTTTCCTTGACCCAAGTAAACCTCATCAGGTCCTTTCCAGACTTCTAGTCCCAAATAATAATGCATCATCCCTAGATCCTTCATGTCAAATTATGATGCCAGTTGCCTCTTAAATTCTTCAATTTGACCTTCTACACCTGTCAAGAGAATATCATATACATATATAAGAATGATTATAGGTTCTCCATATACAACCTTGATATAAAGGTTCAAATCAACAAAACATTTTGTGAAGCCTATTCTTCATAGATATGCATCCACTCTAGCATGCCATGCCCTTGGGGCTTGCTTGAGGCCATATAATTATTTCTTTAATCTACAAACATATGCGTTTCCATATTGAACTTCAAATCCCAAGGGCTACTCTATATAAACTTCCTCATAAATTGTTCCATTGAGAAACACAACCTTGACTTCCATTTGATGGATGTTCCCTCCCGTCGATTCTGCTAGAGAGACCAATGAACAAATCATTATGTACCTTGTTGTTAGAGTAAATGGCTCTTCATAGTCGATGCCTTCTTGTTGGGAGAATCCCCTAGCCACAAATATTTCCTTATACTTATCTATACTTCCATCTACAACATGTTTGATCTTGTAGATCCACTTGGAAGTTACCATAGATTTTTCTTCAGGCCTAGGTACAATTTCCCAAACTCCATTCTTCATTATAGATTGATACTCTTCATTCATGGCATCCTTCCATTCCTGATGGTTGACAAATTCTTCAAAAGTGGATGGTTATGCTTCTATTAGCTTTGTCATGTATGAAACATACCAAAAATATCTCTTGGGTTTCTTTCTTTCTCTAAATGAACCTTTCGCTTCCCCGTGACCTTCTACATAAAGTAGTGTATACTTCAACCATTTTCATATTTTTCTTGATTCAGGGAGGACCACAAGTTGAATGGGTTCACTAGGGCCGTCATCTTCATTATGAGATCTTCTTCTTCCCTGTTAACTTCTTCTTCAAATATTGGAAGTTCTTCGTCATCAAAGTCCATGGGAAGTTCCTTAGATTTATTGAATGTGACACTTTCGTCAAATATGACATCTCGACTTACTTCTATATGGTGTCCTTCCTTTATGTAGATTCTATAAGCCTTAGAGGAGTTGTTGTAGCTAAAAAATATTCCTCTCATGCCTGAAGGATCTATCCTTTCTTTTATCATTTGGTATATGAATATATATGGGACACCCAAAGATTCAGAGATGATCTACAATACGACTCTTCCTAGTGAATACTTCTTCAAGAATCCTATTGACCAATGACATGTGGGGACTTCAATTTTGAATATATAGTGCAGTCTTCGTGGCTTCTCCCCATAGAGTTTTTGGTAGATCTTGATCATGTACATCACCTTTACATTTTCTTCAATGGATCGGTTCTTTTGTTCTGCAACTCCATTTTGTTCGGGATTATATGGGACTACCAACTCCCTCTTAATCCCTTATTCCTTATATAATGTTATAATATCCTTGGATGTATACTCTCGTGCATTATCGAATCTTAGTATCTTGATTCTTCTTTCTATAAGGTTCTCTAAGTCAACTTTGAATTCTTGAAATTTTACAACTACTTCATCCTTGGTTTTCATTAAGTAAAACCAGGTATTTCTTAAATGATCATATATAAGTGTGACATAATATAGATTACCTCCAAGATATTTAGAAGTCAAAGGGCCACATACATCAGAGTGAATGAGATCCAAGATTTATTTGACTGTGAAGTACTACCTCCAAATGGTCTCTTCGTATTCTTAACCAAAGCACATCCCTTACATGCTCCTTCATGGTCTTCTTTTGGTTCAGGTATTGCATCTACTATGGAACTTAGAGTTGGGAGGATATTGAAATGAAGATGACCAAATCTTCTATGACATAGTTCGCATGGGCTAACCTCAATGTGAACCAAGGCTTGAGCTAGAGGAGATATCAATATGTAAAGTCTTCCTTCTCGAATGCCAATTACTCTAGCATTTTATATGCTTGAATTTTTACTCCATACAACAAATTTCCCATCAATGAAAGATACTCTATCACCCTTGTCCTCTAGACTTGAAATGGAAAGTAAGTTCCTATTTAAAGCTAGAACAAATAGGATGTTGTTGAGATGAATGTTGCTTCCATTCTCCAGCTCTATAGAGGTTGGTCCAATGCCTCTTACGAGATATATTTTGTTATCTCCAAGTTCCACTGAATAAGAGGATTTTCCCTTTGATAATGTCTTCAATTGTTTGTGATGACCTGTCAAGTGTCTAGATGCACCACTATCAATTACCCAAATGCTCACGTCTTGGAATGTGCCAGGGAGTGCCGAGAAGATACCTTCATCATGTTCTTCGATTACTTCCTTCTTTGTAGAGAATAAAAGACTCCATGCTTCCTTGATGTTTTTCTTGAGATAGCTTGCTACCTTTGAACACTTCCTGGTGAACTTATTTAATGTATTGGAGATATTCATGATGCCCTTAGCCAACCCTAGCTCTGATACCATGTTGATAATTCAATAGGGAAATGATTATGATTAATTCTCTTTACTTGATAACTGCTTGTGGTTCCTTTTTACTTATTATCTTTTTTCCTTA
Organism: Pinus taeda; assembly: GCA_000404065.3. Taxonomy (NCBI): domain Eukaryota; kingdom Viridiplantae; phylum Streptophyta; class Pinopsida; order Pinales; family Pinaceae; genus Pinus; species Pinus taeda. The sequence goes on from APFE031294177.1 coordinate 24,632, forward strand.
TTATTATATGTGTGAAGCATCAAACAACTACCAAAAACAAAAACACAATGACACAGTATATAGGCTACAAGCCAGGGAAAAACCTCTCCTCTTGAGAGGAAAACCATTAAATCTCTTAATTTCCTTATAGATTCTTCAATTGACGAATTCCATGACCTTAGGACTAAGACCAATACCCTCCAAGACCAAGACCAACCTCTTTGAGTGGTGTTCCTACTTCGAATCTCTTCTAGTGGCAACTTCTTGACCTTTTGTTGCAAAATTTTTGGCCTCCGAATGCAGATATGAAATTTCAGCCCCAAGCAACTGTTGTTGCCCCACATGGGAACTTTGATCTTCTTCTAGAGCCCTCCTCTGGCCTTTGTTTTTCATTCCCCAAATTTTGGATCTTGAGAGAGACCCTTGGTGACCTTCGCTTGACCTCTTTGCCTCCTTTCCTCCAAGATCGAACTTGTAGAAGGATGCCCTAGGTCGGCCGCTGAAACCCTAGTCCTCTCTTGCACGTGTGAGAGAAATATAGCCAAAACACAAATCTTCTTCATCTTTCTTCTTCTTTGTTGGCTCTTCCTTTCCTAGAAATGAGAGATGAGTGAGTGTCTTCAAGGAGGATGAGTCCTCTTCTATATATAGGCTTCTTCAAGAGAGACATGAATCTTCCTTTAGGCTGACTTGCCAGCTGCCAGGTCAACTTGGTATTGGAGGATATCCAACTCTTTGAAAGACAAAAATAATTTTCTTTACAAGTTACAATGTGTCCAGTGGGGTCTCCAATTTATGACAATGACTCTTTTGACTTCTTGACCTATGACAAACCATAGAAGCACTCAATGGGTGATTGACCTATAAAATAAAATACCTTGAGCATGAAACCCATGCCCCAAAATAATAATAATAATTTTAGTTTATTTCCTAATTTACAAGAATCAAAAATACATTTCATACTTATGGAGATTGAACCTAGTTACACATTTTTCAACATGCAGTGGACAGATAGTGCTAATGGTGGCTTGAACTCCATGTGGGAGCTCAAATCTCTCAGGACGATAATGAGGAGGATGAGAATGGTCATGGTGAAGAATGAGAAGAAAACCCCTCTATTTATAACAAAATATTGAGATAGATTTAGATTTAGAATAATAATAACAAAATCTATTTGTTGGGATTATTTTATTATATTTTTTAGAGGGAAAGTTATTTGAAATGATCAAATATTTTTTATTTAGAAGTGGTTAAAAGTTAATTAACAAAAATGATTATTATTCTTTATGGAGATAAAGTCAAAGATGAATAGAAAATTATTATTTTAATAATTACTCATGAGAGAAATGGAGATAATAACTAAATTAATGATTTATTTAATTATTCTAGGTCTTTAAGTCAAAAAACTTTAATAATCATAATTAATTATTTAATCATTATTTCTCGAGAATAAATAAATAAATAATAATCTATTTAATTATTCTCATGGGGTTTTTAAGATTTTTAATGAGAAATGATTTAGGAAAATGGTTCACTGAATTATTTCATAAGGTGAAAGTGGGTTTCAATATGGAAAAACCAATCCTACATGGTGTATTTTGATCAACCTAGCAAGACATGGCTAGGTGATCATTTTTTGGTTATAATAGGCTTGTTAGCTCTATTATGGTTGTCTATTGGCACAAAGGGTTGGCTTGTTAGGATTGTATATTGGCCTAAAGAATTGGCTTTGTTATGGATGTGTATTACCATGAAGGGTTAGCTCATTAGATTTGTGTATTGGCTTGAAGGATTGGCTCATTAGCTTTATTATTGTTGCATATTGGCATGAATAGTTGGCTTGTTAGATTTGTATATTAGTCTAAGGGATCGGTTCGTTATCTATATTATGGTTGTGTATTGGCATGAAGGGTTGCCTCGTTAACTCTGTTATGGTTGTGTATTGGCTCGAAGGATTGACTCGTTAGCTCTATTATGTGTTAGCATGAAGGCGTTGGCTTGTAAGCTCTAAAAGTGTAACCTTTGTTGGGACGAAGGTTCTTGGTTGTAAGTACTACGATGATTTGGACTAGTTGTGCAAGATCTGTTATAATTTGGCCCAAAGTTATTGGCTCATAAGTTGGGTTGTGTATTGGCTTGAAGGCGTTGGTCATATCTTGACTTGAAGGTGTTGTCTCATAAGCATAGTTATGGTTTTTCATTGGCTTGAAGGTGTTAGCTCTATTATATGAGCCTGAAGGCATTAGCTAGTGATATTTGAAGGTGTTGGGTCTTTATATTTGTTATGGTTGTTTATTGGCCCAATGGTGTGGGTTTGTAAACTCTGGTTGTGTGCCTTAATTCTATTTGACATATACTATGTATACTTAAACTCGAAGGCTTATCATTTTCCCTTCTTCTTTTTTTCATGTGTGGTTCTCGGACACCCGCGGTAACTTGGTGCCCATTATGTCATAGAAATATATGAGCTTGATCAAGGGTATCGATCCTCGCAGCCAATAGCTAGGTCTAACCCCAAGGGCTTCAAGGAGAATTGACACTGAGACCTCTCGAACGACGAGCACTTATTTGACCAGTTGAGCTAACCCTTGGGGCTCATTTTCCCTTATAAACACAATAACTGATTATTTAATTTGCAGTTGATGGATGAAGTGGAAAATTAACATAATAGTTTAATTGATTTTGATATTTTCTAGTTTAGGAGAGGTCATAGGTCCGATTTTAGTGGAGTCTTCCAAACTTTATTTTTTCCCACTAAAGTGCATTTGTGTTGAGCACTTAGACAGGCTGGATAAGGGAATTTTGTAGAATGCGCATTAGAATAGTACATTTTGTAGGCAACAGACAAAAAAGGTGAAAATTGTAGAAAAAATAACTTTTCATAATGTTTTTGTGGGTTAAATTGAAGGAAATTATATTTTTTAAAGGGGAAATGGATTGTATTGTCTTGTGATCAATGTAAGGGATGTGAAAATCCATGAGGATATAATTTGAAGGACAATAAGTTGTTTCAAAGTGTTTTGAGCTATATTAGTGGGTTGGATGTTGATATAATAAATGAAGGAGAAGATAATATTCATGTAAGAAAAATAGATTGACGTTGTGATTAGATTTGGAAGAAGTATTTTTGTGAAAAGCTTGTGGATCTAGTTTGAAAGATTGTGAAATTTGGTTGAAAACTAGTTGAAGAAGGAGGTGGGTGCCTCCATCAAGGTTGGTGGCTTGATCAGATTAAATCCTTCAACGAGTCGATTCTTGCATATCATCAAGGATGGTGCCTCAGTCAGGTTGTAGCCTACAACAAGTCAATGCCTACAAATTTTGGGGGTTGGTTCCTACAAATTTATTTTTGGGGGTTGGTGCCTCTAGCTGGTTGGTCCCTGTAAATCTATGTAATAAAAAATGAATAAGATAAAAATAATTTGTGTTCATTTTCTCTCGCAAGGTTTTCCATGTACATCTGGTCTTCTCTTATGATGATGCAATGATGTTCTTTAATAATGCATTATTATGGGATGTCTATATGGAACAAGAACCCATGGAACAATACTTCAATAAAGGTAGGCACCATAGTTACATAATCTAGACATGAAAGTATGCATATGTGCAAACCATACAATAGAGTTATATGTAACATGATAAATCACTAGCAAGTTTTCAGGAAGGCCACATGTTTCATGACCATTGGGAAAATTGTAGTAGACTAGGCTATTTTTTCAACCAATAAACTACAATAGTTCTTACACTACTTAATACATGGATGCTTTGAAAAAAAATGACGCTATACCAAGACCTTTTATTTGTTTAACTCAAAAGGAAAATAGACACAAAGGTGGAAAATAAGGAAAACTATTGACATCACAAAGAGTAAGAGGAACCAACAAACAAAATAGTGAAACACTTTGGAAAGAGATAAAGAGAATCATGTAGTTTGGAATTTTTAGAGAAAAAATGAATATCAATGACAGATTTGAAGAGCCAAAGAAATATATTTAGTTTACTCAAGTGAGTTACAATTCAAATGTATGAAAAAGGAAATGATGCTTTATTTCAATGAGGAATACAAAGTATACTAACAAGAATCTTGGGATCCTACAAATAAGTAGTAAATATTTAAGAAAGGAATTTGTGAAAACCATATAAGAGGATGTAGTAGTAATGGAAAAGAATAATCCTAAAACATTTCAGAAGTAGTTATGATGTAAAAATTAGATATCACCAAAGAACAAAAATTGAGTTGCAAGAAATCCCTGTTTGAAAATTGGCACAAAAAAATGGTTTTCTCAAAAGAGGAGGTTTAGGAAGGCATTAAGATGCTAGGATAAATAAAGGGAAAATACATTAATGGCCTCTAAGTGGAGCACTTCAAATGTGGATAGGAATTTCTTAATGTAATGTACTCAACAACCTCAATCCTATATTGAGGTCATAAAGCACTTGAAAACACTAATTTCACCCAAATTTATTTCTTTAATACATAATTCCTCATTGTTTAGTTATTAACTAATTAATGAATGTGAACATGGAAACGCATACCTATGCAACAACAATTAAATCATTCAGTGGATGATGACACCTTAGTTATAGATGCAGGCTTAAACATAAAAATGAATCAAACAAAATATAAATTAATTCAAATAACATCAACATTGTTAATTTAAAAATAATCATAAATAAATAATGAACATTTATATTTCTAGTAGTTAGCCACCAATTAGTTGTAGATGATGGATATCCCACCCAACCATAGTATTTTTTTTGCAAATAATCTCTCTGCAATAGAGGTCACCCCCAAGTTTAGGCTATGATTCTACATGAGAGGTTTTACATATGACTAATACTAGCTATGTTCACACAACCCAATTCCCTTAATTCACAATATGTAAAGTCTTATAGCTCCCCAAATCAAATATTCAGCTTTTCCCATCATCTTGATAACCTAGGATCCTCTTCTTTGCCATGTAGTACCTCAGACTATCCCAATTTTTTCCAAATGTCTAATGTATAACAACCAAGAAATGTGACTCCAAGGGAATCTATGGTTTATAAATTGTAATTAATTTTACTTAATGACAATAATTTCCATTACACATACTAATATTTTGTTAGATTTTGGGTAGCTTGTAAGGTATTTCTAAGATAGGAAAACCCACAATAAGTTGTTTGTTGGGTGATTTACCCAAAATGGGATTTTGGACCCAAGTAAGGGGTTGAGGACCAAGAAAGAGATAATAATTTATTCTAAGGGCCAAAGAAGTGAAAATCATATATCTAGAAGTTTTCCTAAGTGACCCAAGGAAAGAATTTGAAGAGCCTAAGGTGAGGTTCATGAGATATGAAGTGCAAGAGAAGATGAAATCAGTCTTGTGTTGAGAGAGCCCTAGGAGGGTTGAGATATGTTCATGGAGGCTAAGTACTCTTGGAGAAGATGCAACTCATGAAGGTTGAGACCAGATCAATTGAGGGGTGAGTTTTTGGAGGGTTAAGATCAGGTCGAATTTGTTTAGGGCCTAATTTTAGGCCAAAGAATGAGATTCATCCATGAACGATGAAGTTTTGGAGGAGGTATTTGCAAATAAAGAGATATCTTAGGGTTAGTTGAAAGGGCATCCATGAACGAGTTCATATCTACAACCAGAGCAATGTTTCTTATGAGATATCTATCCAAGAGGGAGTTGCATACCTCAGGAAGAAGTCACGCCTTGGAGTGAAGATTAGGGCTTGATTTTTTGTGCTAAGAAAAGTCGAGTTAGCTTAGATAGGAGGTCGAGCTTCTGTGGAAGGTGTGTCCCCAGAAAGGGATTGTTTTAGCTGAGTTTTGCGAGAAAAGTGCATGTTGGTTGTGTGTCTCTACAAGCCCGAGCAAGGATTTGTACAAGAAAATATTCACCATTTAAATTATCTTTCTTAAATACTACTCTATTTGGTGTGTAAATGAGGAGGGATGAGCCCTAAAAAAGGTCGATCTAGCCTCATACTGTTGGGCCACATAATATAAAATAGAAAAGCAAGGTTTTGTGGGTAGGTTGAGCTCTAAAGGAGGATGGATTAGTCTTAGTTCAATAACAGTGGCAACAGACTATCTCAGTGATGAAGAGAGTGTTGTGGGATGATATGGAGAGATGAATATTGATGAAGATTGTCTGCTAAGGTATATTGGTATGAGGTAAGTTCAACAAGAGGGTTTGGATAGACTATGTTGTGCCCTATATACAACCATAATTGATGAAGCAGTGTGGCTGTGAGTGTTGGTGTATATAGGCCTATGATCAGTGAGTTTGATGAGGCATATCATTAAGAGAAAGTAGACATGTCAAGCCTTATGTATAATGGATCTTGGAGAAATAATATCATTGTGTGAAGGAAGATTTGTGGAGGTTGATGTACAATGTTTGGAAGAGACCACTTCACTATGAGAAGCTATATTTGTGGAGCTTAAGATTGTAGAGGTTTTGGAGCAACTAAACCCTTATGAGTAGTCAATCGAAAGAGGCAAAGGACCTGCCAAATGTCAAGGACAACAAGAGAAGAAATGGATAATCTAGATGGGTTACTTTAGCAAGTAAGCTAAGTGTTTTCTCTTGTCTGTTTCTTATGGGTAGATTACAGATGTGGTCTTGCAGACTATAAGCCCTAGTTGTATACTATGTATACTAGTTGTATCAAAGATTGAGGGACATGATTTTAGGTATGGGATCCTTGTAATTCTACTATTAATGAAGTAATAAAATAATTGAGAATTGGGATCATATATCTTGCACTAAATTGATTTCACGACTGGATATTTCCATTGTGTAAAGTGATTTTTTGTTAGGGTTCCAGGTGTGTTTATGTGCTAAGATCTAGTCATAGACTAGATCTAGGGTCTATGAAAAATCAACATGGTATCACAACTAATTTGAAGGAAGGTGGATCAGAGTGTGGAAAGAAGTGGAGTGAGCCAGTTAAGGTTGCATAGACTTAGAGGGAGTCTAGCTTTAGAGGGATACTACAAAAGATTGTCAACTTCCCTGTGGAAGTTTGAATATTCAAGTTCAAGTGATTTTGAAGCGTTTTCATCCCAATCAAGGAAATTCATGGACCATGTGATATCATTCATGGAGGTGCAAGGAAAGTGGTAGATATTGTGAGAATAGGAAAGGATCATGATGGAAAAGTCATGTTGCATGCCAGAATATTCATGCACCATGCAAGTCAAATCTAGGCCTAGTACAGAGAAGTCATGGCACATACATGGACAAATATGGCTACACAAGGAAATTCACGAGTCATGAAAGGAGGTCATTTCCATGAATGGAAATTTATCGAGCTGAAAGAATAAATAAAATACCTTCCTCACTAAGAGGGAGTGTTAATTTTGGGTAGCTCAGAAGGTATTTCTGAGAGAGGACAACCCACAATAAGTTGTTTGTTGGGTGATTTACCCAAAATGGGGTTTTGGACCCAAGTAAGGGGTTTAGGACCAAGAAAGAAATAATAATTTATTCTAAGGGTTAAAGAAGTGAAAAATCCTAGATATAGAAGATTTCCTAAGTGACCCAAGAAAAAATATTTAAAGAGCCTACGATAAGGTTCATGAGATATGGAATGCAAGAGAATATGTAATCGCTCTTGTGCTGAGAGAGACCTAGGAGGGATGATATTTTTCATAGAGGTTGATTACTCTTGAAGAAGATGCAACTCATGAAGGCTAAGATAAGATTAGCAAAAGAGAAAGTTTTTGGAGGGCTAAGGTCAGACTGAGTTTGTTTAGGGCATGATCTTAGGCCAAATTTTGAGATCCACCCTTGATCTCTAAAGCTTTGGAGGATTATTTTGAAAATAAAGAGATATTTTAGGGTTAGTTGAAAGGGAATATTTTCCCAAGAGGGAGCCACATATCTCAAGAAGAATCTGCAGCCTTAAAGTGAAGATTAGCATCTAATTTTTTGTGTTAAGGAAGTTTTATTTAGCTGATATAGGAGGTCAAGATTCTATGGAAGGTGTTCATCCAAAAAGGGCTTGGTTTAGGTCAATTTTTGGGAGAAACATGCACGTTGGTTCTGTTAGTGTCAGTATTTACAGCCTTCCTCCAGTGATCAAATGTGCTCTTACATAGTGATTTTGAAGCGTCAAGGTCAAATTTTGTCATTTCAGTGAGTCTTCAAGCAAAATTTGGTCACTAGGCATTAGGTCTAGGGTTTGCTTTCACTCCTTCTAAAGTTGCCCAAATGTCAATCTACGTCATCATTTAGCTGAGTCTATCATCATTCATAGGTTTTTCATCATCATGTCAAGTTCCATAGGGTCATTTTACAT
>APFE031294177.1:52628-62850 GCA_000404065.3 Pinus taeda
GGTACTATGGCATACAAATTGGAGCTTCCTACAGCTTCTCGATTGCACCCAGTTTTCCATGTTTCATGTTTAAAGAAGGTTATAGGCAACAAGCTCCCAGTTCAAACAATAGTGCCAGAACTTGACGAGGAAGGAAAAATTATATTGGAACCGGAAGCAGTCACAGAAACAAGAACTCGACAGCTATGAAATCGATCAATTTCGGAGTATCTATCAAGTGGAAGAACTTATCCGTTGAAGATTCCACATGGGAGGATGAGAATTTTATACAGAAGCATCCATAACTTCTCAAGCATTGAGGACAACACTTTTTTGAAGGAGAGGGGCATGTTGGGTCCCTATAATACTAGTGATTACCCCATTACTATTGTAGTTGTACCCCTTATTAATATTGTTGTGCCCCTATTATCCCCATATTTTTATTACTGTGCCCCATGGAATCTCTCTATTGTTATTTTTGTGGCTTATATATTATTATTGGTTAGGTCGATGGGTTATTGTGACTCCTTAGACTCCCTATATATAGAAAGGAGGTTTTTTCATTTGATGGAATCATCCAAGAATTGTTTCATTTATGTAAAGTAAAGGAGGTTGCCCCCTCGAAGAGGCTGAATTCTAAGGCGTTGATCTATCTTTTCTATCTTTTCTTGAGCTGGTTTCATAACACATTACTTCGTAAAAAAAACTTTAATGATTATAGTGTCCACGTTAGTCAAAGAATTTTTTTAATATATGTTTATTTAATCCCTCCAATTACATAATATTAATAATAATTGCAATTGTTATAGTGTTTATATTGGTAAAAAATAATTAAGATAATATTTGCATCATTTTAACATTTATTATATAGGTGGAACCAAGGATATCAATAGGAAAGCTAACGAGTGTACTAAAAATTCATAATAAATGTTTAATTTTCATTTAGTCTTTTTGAAAGACATTTTCATTATCAAAGAAAAAACTATCTATAATACAATAGTTGTAATTGAAATGAAATTAAAATTTTACCAATCTTTATTAAATAAATTCTAATAAAGTAAACAAAATAATGTTAGATAAGTAAGAAAAGAAATCTCTCAATTCTTATGTTTAGGTATATTCATTTTATGAAATGATTCCCTTCATGTTTACCCATCTTTTGAAAGTGTAGTGAATGAGTCTAAATTTCCTTCCTGAAATGAAATTTGAGCCTCCCAAATCTTAGGAAATTCATGGCTATCTAATGTAGCCTGCTTTAAATATCACCATGCGTTATGAGAATCTCGTATTTTCCTATCAAATTGGATTGAAAGAGTTTATTTTCATTTTGTAGCATAAACTTGTTGAAGTAGAAAAATACATGAAAATACAATTTTTCGTTTTGAAAATATCTGACTTTGAAAATTTTCTGCAATATCACAATTATTTAAGAAAAAAAAGACAAAGCCCCAAAATAAATTTATATTTTTTAACCTTTGGAAAAAAAAACTTTAGATAAAAGTTCTTTTTAAATAGATCGCAGAGATTTCTATTAACAAAAAAGGTGTTACACCAAACCATTGGTTACAATTTGAGATCCAGCGTTGGAAGTGGGCCATATTGAGGAGTGAACACACAGTGGCAAAAAAAATCCCCTCCCATCATGGAAAAATTAGAAACATAGACTTAGGTGCCAGCCAGAAAAAATATTACTTGAGACAGAAAAAAACACATCAGAAAAAACAACTTCCTTGGGCCAAAAACAAAACTTCCACCATCACCAACAAACTTACAAAACATATTAAAAAAAATTTGAATATTATTTATATAAAAATACACCATAATAAAAAATATACACCAAAACATAAACTCTAAAATAAAAATAATAATTATGTCCATAATTATCCAATTAACCTAAAACACATTAATATTATCATTATCTCTTAATAAAATATAAGAGCACCAACATTCCAATGAATAGTTCCTACACAAAAGATAACTAATCCCCGATGCCATTAGCATCGAATACTTTTGATTTTTGGAGTCCTTCTCTTCTCATTCAAATTATTATACTCCTCCATAATAGTTTACCTCCATATCCCTTTCACTCCTCTTCTCACACCCATGCCCATAATAGCTATCAATCGTAAATGCATTAAAAATTATAAGATAAGAGGGTTGTCACATAAATTTCAGTTTTAGTTATTAACTTTTTATTCCCCTAGTTTTATTTATCAATTAAAATAATAATTAATGAATAATTCGAAATTATAAATAGTTTTTATTAAAAATATTTATTTTAAATGCAAAAGATTAATAAATTGGTTTTCAATTCTAATGCTCTTAGTATTATGTGTATATTTGTTATTAGTTTTTTTAGATACATGATAGGCTAAATATTAGATTATACAAGTTGTGTTTATTTGGGATATTTTTTAAGATCTAGAATATGGATAATAAAAGGAAAAAAAATAAGTTAAATAAGGGAAAATTTGTATATAGGTGGGAGTGTTGTAGATTTGTTTTCATCATCTTCGATGCTAGAAAAATTATGTTTTCTTATTCTTTGGATCACCCCAAGTTCATATAATTAGGCCTTATTAATGTCAAACACACTCCAAAGCACACTCCAAAGCACATCATTCTCTTTTGCATAAATAATTTCACACTCATCAGTCCACTCATGCATCCTCGATTATTAGAAATGGCATATGATGACTTCTTCTCCTATGGTTTTGACTTGAGTTCCTTCCAGCCTAAGATATCATGCATCTTACATTTTATGTTATATTTTTACTTCACTCCACTCCACATCATGTACTTTCATAAGTTAGCTTAGATAGCTACTTTAGTTTCTAATCTTTTACAATTATGTATCTACTTTCATATGCTCTTTTCTAATTTTATAGGAATTGCTTTAACACTCCAACACTATACTTTAGTTCTTGATGGACTCTTTTGGTCCGGTTGACGACTCTTGTATTATTATATTATCTTCTCTTATTTATAGGTTATGAGCATTAAAAAAAAATACATTAAAATATATAACAAACATGAATTAGGATATCTTATTTTTAGGTTGTGAGACATCAAACATGCTTTGAGATTTCCCTTGTAATTCTCTTTCTATGTTGTCCATATTTCCTTACATTTAATAACACGTTATCTTACCTTATAATTGAAACAATGGTTGGAGCTTCTTCAATTTTTTTCTCTACTTTCTTGGTCATTATTTCATAAAATGGTTTTTTTGCTAATCATTACTAGGTATTTTGGATCATGGATTTTAATATCTCATAACATAGTTTCCTAAATTGTTTACTTGAGTGATCTTAATATTGGATCTCTTTAAAATGCTTTCATTCTAACTTTTTAAAAAATAAGTCAATTCTACAATGTGCTTTAAGTTGGGAAGATTCTATTATAGATAGATCTTTCTTTTTGGGTTAAACTTTGTATTTCTAAATGTTGTTATTTCTTTGGTTAAGATAATAAAAATTATTAAATCAAAGCATTACCTCATACAAAAATAAAGTGGATTTTCTAAGTTTGATGGTTGGTATAATCTCCTCAAGATAAATATTTGTTTTATTGTTTGTCTAATAATATTGCATAACTTGTCTATAATATCTAAATTTCAATCCAAAGCAGCTTGTAGAGTTCTTGCATGTGCATTGTTTTGTTTAGAGGCGCTCACATGAAGTTGATGTTCAAAAAGTGGCATTGGGAAGTGTAGGAAATCACTCACACAAGAATCCATGCACATTCCTAGAAATGTGAATACGATCCTCATACTATAGCCTTGGTGCTCCCTAAACCACAGTGCATTCTTTCTAACTTAGAATTTTCAGGAATACACATGTATTATTAAAAACATGTGCATATTATCAAAAGCATGAATGTATTATTATGAATTTGCATGTGTTTTTAATAATGCACATGTGCTTCTAGGAGCATGCATGCACTTACAGAAATGTGCACATGCTTTCAAGAGGTTGTACACACTTTTATGTTTAAAGGATTTTACCAAATGTATACCATTAACCATGAAAATATCAATGTCATTGGTACATTTGAGCTTCAATTATAAGTATTAGGGTTCTTCACATGGTAAGGGAAGGAAACTTGGGCCTTATGCCATAGATATTGCTTCTAAGTATCAAGCTCCCTAGACTAACAACTTGAACCACCACACTAGTCATCCCAGGGGAATCCTTGTTTCCCAAGTATGGATACTTGCATCATTAGGATATTTTGAGCACTAGTTATGAGTCTCAAGGACCATTACATGCTCATGGGAGGAAACATAGTGATGGGACCCTAAAGAATTTTTTTCGGAATACATGGCTATGAAATACACCTCAAACTACCACAAAAGACCTCTTGAGGTTATCCCTTCATTTGAATAGAGATATGGATGTGTTAGGGTACTTCTGGTATTAGGTACATGATGTTTTAGGCACTAGATACATTTGAAGGAGGAAACATAAGCCTTATACCATAAAGGAAGCTTCTAAGAATCAAGGTTCAAGAATAACACCTTGATCTACTATACATGATCTCTTAAGCATACCCTTTCTATTCGAATTGGGATATTGGTCATATTATGAAGTTTTTATAACTAGGCATGTTTTATAAATCATGCCCCTTAAAATGATAAGAAGCCAACAATTGAGTTCCACTTTTAGGGGGAAGCCTCCTTTTACAATGAATATAATGTATAAGTTAAGATGAGATGATCCTAAGACTAGGTTTCCTTGGTATGTATATAGGACATAAAGGGTACAATGGAAGGTTCTAGCCTACATAAAAATATAAATACGATAACTCATCATATAGGGCTTAATAATGGATTTTAGGGTTAACATGGGGACCTAACATGTCCCCCCACAAACAAGTGTTGTTCCCAACACTTGATTAATTGCGAATGTTTTTGCATGAATAGCTCATCTTCCCATGTCTCTCCCACTAAGAGGTTCTTCCATTTGATGAGTTACCCAGTAATTGCTCAATTTATTACCTTCTTAATCCTTGATTCAAGGATTGTTTCTATTTCTATTATGATTTTTCCTTCTTCATCTATCTTTGGTAAAATAGTTTAGACTGGGATATGGTCACCAATTACCTTATTTAATCAAGAAACATGGAAGACCATATGTACACGTGAAGATTGAAGTGACTCCAATTTGCAAACCATACTTACAATCCTCTACAACACCTTATAGTGGGAATAATACCTGGGTGTTAATTTGTTGCCCTTATTTTTTTTCTTGAGTGGCATTTGTTTATATAGATGTAATCTAAAAACTACCCAATCTGTCACTTCAAATTCCCTTTCACTGTGATGTTTATATGCTTGTTATTTCATCCTATTTTGCACTATACCCAAGTTGTCATTCAATAGTTTGAGAACCTCTTGTTGGTTCCCTATGTGTTCCTCCATTGCTCGAGACTTTGTAATCCCTTTTAAGGGTGATGTGATGGATGGAGGAGGATATCCATAAAGTACTGTAAATGGGGAAATTTTTGATGAATTATGGAAGCATGTGTTTTACCACCATTTTACCAAGGGAAACCACTTGACCCGTTATGTCTATTTGTTAGATGCAAAGAAATAAATATATCCTTCTAAATATTTATTCACAATATTAGTCTTCCCATTAGATTGAGGATGGTAAGATTGAGTTGTGAGACAATTGAGTACACCAAAAAAAAAAAAAAATAGTCCAAAAAATTCCAACAAAAAATGGTTTGTTGTCACATAAAATGACCTTCATGATTCCATGTATCTTTTGGATTTTTTCCATGAATCCTTTTTCCATTGTACTAACTTTAAAAGGATGATAAAGAGAGAAAAATTAGGCATACTTTGTCGGTCAATCTACTATTACCATAATAAAATTATTTCTTTTACATTTCGGTAAACCTATAATAAAATCCATTGAAACTTCTTCCCAATGTTGTTTTGATATAGATAATGATTATAGGAGCCTCAATGTCTTGATTATCTCTCCCTTATTCCAGTGGAAATCCATGCATTCAACCGGCAAAAAAAAATAAAAAAAATTGAACATATGATTTAATACCTTCCGGGAAAAAATATTTCTTGATCCTATGGTATGATTTCAAGAACCCTTAATATCATTTTGTAGGAGAAGTGTTAGTAATTCCAAAAGGATTGTCTATTTGAATTGAGATTTATTAGATAAAAAAAAATTGATACCACAAACAAATCATTCTTCCACATACTTTTTCTAATGCATTAGGGTTTTATTGTAGTTGTTGAATGATCTTACATATTGTCTCATCTTTCTTCCATTATATCCTTATTTCTTCCACCTTGTCAAATTGGAAAATGGAAATAACACATAATAAACCCTTTTTGTCTTCCTGTTTCCTTGAGAGTGCATCTGCCATGATATTTTGTTTTCCCTTGTTGTAGATAATCTCAAATTCATATCCTATCTTCTTTGTAACCCATTTTTCCCTCTTCTAAGATAGTCTTCATTTCAAGAAGTATTTTAAATTATCATGATCAATTTTGACTTTGAAGTGTCTTCCTATAAGGTATGGATGTCTTAATTACATATATTATGGCTAACATTCATTTTGAATAGATGGGTCTAAGTAGGTTCTTTCTTTTAAGTTGTATACTTTAAAAGGAAAATAACCTTCCTTCTCGAATAAAAACTACACCAATGTCATGGAATGAGACATCACACTCCAGAACGAAGATTTTGTGAATTCAGGTGTGTCCAAGATGAGTATTGTACACACAACCTCTTTATGTTTTTCAAAATATTTAATTACTTCTTGAGTCAAAGAAAAGTATTCCTTATTTAATAATATTATTGGAGGTGCTACTATTTGACGATAATTTTGAAAAGCTTACAATTTTAGCTTGTCAGTCCTAAAAATCCTTTGAGTTTCCTCATAGATTTATTTATGTTAGTGTCCACTTTGACACCCTCGTGAGATACAATATGAACCAAATATTCCACTTCTTGAAACCCAAAGGAATACTTGGAATTTTTTTTATATAGTTTTTCTCTTCCAATGGTGTTAAGAACTTGTCAACATGTTGTACATGCTCTTCTTAAAAATTGTTGTAGATTAGTATGTCATCAAAAAGCACTATCACAAATTTTTTAAGGAAGGTTTTGAAAATAGCATTCATAAAACTTCGTAATGTTGAAGGTGCATTAGTAAGTCCAAATGACATAACCAAATATTCATAGTGAATTCCATGCGTTCTAAAGGATATTTTGGCATTGTCTTCTTGCCTCATTCCAATTTGATGATATATTGAATGGATATCCAACTTAGTAAATAAAATTACTCCATGTAATTCCTCTAATAATTCATCAATGACAAGAGGATATAGGTGTATGAACATCTAATGAACACAATCATGTAATCTTTCCATGGTGTCCCTTTTTTAGTAACTTTGTCATGCTATTAGAGCTTATCATATAGAGGGTTTCCTTTGGATGCCTCTAAGCTCAATTTCTTTGCCTTCTAAGGAAAATATCATGAAAATATATTGAAAATCAAGGTCCATTGTTCCCAATAATTGCAACCATTAGACTCTAATACATCATCAACACCACCCATTTGGATTATGATCATGGGACTATCCAATGAATACTCACCCATATTTAACTTAATACTATGGCACTTTCCTGAATAATTTATGGTATCTCCATATGTAATAATTAATTGCAATTTTGGTGTTTGCTATACAAAGAAATTGAGAAGTTTTTCCAATTTGTAATTGATGATGTTATGGGCGTTACCTGAATCAATCAACACCGCTACCTTTTTTTATTTATGATATATTCTTCTATCTTGAGGGTTTTTGGAGTATTGGTGTTGACCAATGTACAACACAATATTGTTGGAGTAGTCTCTTCTCCTCTAGATCTTGTGAAAAAATGAATTCTTGATCTTCCTCTTCTTCCAATCTATGTAAAATAATTTCTTCTCACTGCATTTTTTCCCCTTACTGTACCTGCTCTCAGAATTGAAACATAGTCTCTTTGTTCATATCTCATCCATTTGTTGAGGTTTCAGCCTTGTCGATTTAGGAGAGGGAGCATGATGTTCTTTATAGTTGTTAGTGAAAACTCATCTAGTAGCCATACTTTTACTTTCAACTTTCCTTTCCATATTTAAAGCATGTTGTAGGGGTTTATGCTCAAAGAGACATGCCTCGTGTTGGATGTTTTCCTTTAAAGTTCACAATAAGAGGTCTAACAAATAATCCTATGAAATTTCCTTTACTCTAATACTAAACTTTTGGAATTGTTGAATGTGATTTGTAATTGTACCATTGTGACAAATATTTACCAATTGACTAAATAATGTAATGCTCTTAATATCCCCATAATATGCTATAAATTCCTCCATAAAAATGGAGAAGATATTATAGAATTTCCTTTCTTTTCACAAATCTAATGATACCATACCCATTGATTTCATTCTAAAGGCATGGATGCAATATTTACCTTTTCTAATGTTGACACTTGGTGTCTATAATAATATTGCTCCATTTGGAATATCCATCTTACATGGCCATTACCATCAAACTGTTATGAACCTTGTTCCTTAAAAATGATAATAACCCAATAATTACATTTATCTTCGAGGGCTAAACCTTCTTTTACAATGAATACAATGTATAAGGAAATATATGATGATCCTAATAGTAGGTCTCCTTAACATATATATAAGATAAAGGGTAAAATTATAATAATAGTGGACCATAAGAGGGTTTTAGCCTACATAACAATAGAACAACAGAATCATAATCACTCAACATCTATGGATTAATAAGGGTTTTAGGATTAGCATGGGGCTTATATAGCACTTAACATGCCCCTCCACTTCAAACAAGTGTTGTCCTCAACATTTCATTATTTATGGGTGTTTCTGCATGAACAATTCATCCTTCCATGTTGCTTCTTCCACTAGTAGGTTCTTCCATTTGATGAGGTAATTAGTAGTTGCTCGATTTCTTAGTTGCTTAGTCCATGTTCCAAAAATTGCTTCCAGTTCTATTATTATTTTCCCTTCTTCATTAATCTTTGGTAGAATAGTTTGGTTTGGGATCTTGTCACCAATTTCCTTCATTAAGAAAGAAACATGGAAGACTAGATGTACTCGTGAAGATGAAGGAAACTCCAATTTGTAACCAATACTTCCAATCCTCTGCAACACCTTATAAGGGCCATAATACCTCAGTGCTAATTTATTTTCCTTTTTTTGTTTCTTGAGGGACATATGTTTAAATGATTGTAGTCCCAAAAATACCCAATCCCCCACTTCAAATTTTGTTTCACTGCAATGTTTATCAACTTGTTATTTCATCCTATTTTGTGTCATAACAAAGCTTTCCTTCAATAATTTGAGAACCTCTTGTTGGTATTGTATATGGTCCTCTACTTCTTTAGCATTTATATTCCCTTTCAAGGGTGATGTTATGGATGGAGGATGATATCTATAAAGTGCTATAATTTGTGACATTTTTAATGAGGTATGGAAGGGTGTGTTGTACCACCATTTGAACCATTATGTCTATTTATTAGATGCAAAGAAATGTAGATATCCTTCTAAACATTTATTCACAATCTCAATTTTCTCATAAAATTAAGGATGGTAAAGTGAGTTGTGAGCCAATTGAGTATCCAAACATGAAAACAATTCAGTTTAAAATTTCCAGTGAAAATTGGTCCTTTATCACTTGCAATAATCTTTGGTATTTCATATATCTTTTGGACTATTCCCATGAATTCTTCTGCCATTGGAATTGCTTTTAAAGGATGATAAAGAGAGAAAAAATGGGCATACTTTTCATTTGATCTATCAGTACCATAATGACACTCTTTCCTTCAAATTTGGGTAAACCTATAATAATATCCATTAAAACGTATTCCCAGCATTGGCTTGATATGGCTAATGGTTGAAATATCCATGAGGTCTTGATTGTCTCTCTCTTGTTTGTTGACATACCACACATTCTGCACAAAATTTTGCATGTTTTCTTTAATATTTTCCTTAATAAGATTTTTTTCTTGATCCTATGGTATGTTTTCAGGAACCCTAAATGTCCTCCTATAGGGAAATTGTGTAATTCCAAAAGGACTTTATGTTTGAGTTGAGAATTCTTACATAAGTATAAACGATCTTAGTACCATAACAAATAATTTTTCCGCATATAATTGTTTATTACATCGAGGTCCTCCTATAGTTGTTGAATGGTCTT
>APFE031294177.1:73231-109039 GCA_000404065.3 Pinus taeda
TCCTCATAATGTGCTATCATTTCCTCCGTGAAAATTGACCACGTAACAAGTTTTTTACGAGAACAAAGCCCTTTATACCATAAAAATTGATCCGATTCTAAATATGAAGATGCAATACATACCTTTCGTAACAGTGGTACACCATGTAGATCAAAATATTGCTCCATCTGACATATCCAATTTACTGGATCCTTGGCATCAAACTTCCTCATCTTGCTTTTTCTTGATTTTAGGAGCTCAATCTTGAAATGACAGTGACTTTGTACTTTTAGATCTTTAAGTTTTGAAACTTCGATTTGTAGTAGTCCTCAGTGTCCTCTTTCAACTGCCACCAGTCTGACCCCAATTGGATTCTCCAATGAAGAGTTATGCCAAATCTCCCATAGTGACCTGAGTATAGACTAATTCAGTAGAGCGAACTTGTACGACGTGCCACGTGTCCCTGTTTTGACCTTTGGTTCTGAAAAATATATGCAAGAACTACAATCCGTCCTCTTTCTATACCTTCTTACGAAATTTCAATCTGATGCTCAGAGAGAAAGTTATGACGATTTTCCCCAGGTCACCTGTTTTGAATGTAATTTAGGATTTTGCAAAAGGATCAACTTCCTCAGATCATATCTCCGAAAATATAGATCGCAAACCTCTGAAATTAGGACCTGTGACTCAGCGCGATGTCTTCTCAAATGGGTTTTTTTGTTATCTTCTGGAACATCGCAGAAAAAATGTTATAGCGAAAATTCCACGATGACCTGTTTGGAGCAGCGAAACCCTAGAATCCAAAGCTCTGGATACCAAATGTTATGAAACCAACTCAAGAAAAGATAGAAAAGATAGATCAATGCCTTAGAATCAGCCTCTTCGAGGGGGAAACCTCCTTTACATTACATAAATGAACAATTCTTGGATGATACAAATGAAAAGACCTCCTTTCTATATATAGGAGTCTAAGGGGTCATAACATAACCAGAGCTGACATAAGAATAATAATGTAAGGGCACAATAATAATAATAGTGGGCTTCTATGGGGCACAATAGTAACAATATGGGCACTACATGGGTACATCAATATAATAAGTGGGTTGTACTAATTACAATAAGGGGTTACACTAGTAGTATAGGGGCCTAACAGGAAATGTCTCCAAAGTCTCTTCACCATTCTCATCTATGCTTCTCTTCAACCTTCTTCTTGTGTTTGGAACCTAATTTTCTAAAGCATCTATTTGACACTTGTGCCACCTGTTTCTATCTGTTGATACCATGTTTCCATCAATGACAACATTTCCAACATTATCCCCCTTTGGCATTGATGGAAACACCAATATCAAACAAAATGTTCTTAGAAAAAAGTATCAACTTTAACTGTCTCCTTTGAGTGTTGCCCCTCCTAAGATCAACTTTAATTTCCCTTAGTCATTTTTGTTTGTTGTGGTGTTGCTGTTGGATCAAATTTAATTATCCTTAGTTGTTTCTGCTTGTTGTGGTGTTGTTTTTATTGTTGTTGTTGGAACACTGACACCTCTCCTTCATCAAGTACCTCTCCTTTTACTTATTTTGTTTGGTTAGCATGTGTCTATCCCCCATTGACATCAATGTAAAAGACACCAACATGCTCCCCTTGTCACCATACTCCCCATGTCAAAATTTTGATGATGTGGACATGGAAGCTTCATATTGATATGTTGAAAATTCAACAACTACCTTTTTTCCTCATGAAGGAAAATCTAGTGGCGGGAGGCAATAGGAACAACTCCCAATATTTTCTTCAAATACTCAAAATGTTCTCTAGGAAGCGGCTTGGTGAAAATATCAGCAACTTTCTCTTTTGTAGTGACATACTCTAGCTTCACAATATTATTAGTAACTCTCTCAAGAAAGGATACTTCATTGGAATATGCTTTGTCTTGCAGTGAAAATTTGGATTCTTTGACATGCTTATTGCACTTGTGTTGTCACAAATAATGGGAATAATTTGTTCATGTAATACTTGTACATCTTGCAAGGTTTGCTTCATCCACAATAGTTGAGTGCGACAAGAAGTTGTTGCAATGTACTTAGCTTAAGTTGTAGATAAGGAAATGGATGCTTACTTCTTGCCCAACCCTGAAACTAGACATTCTCCAACAAAGAAAGCACCACCACTTGTGCTCTTTCGATCATCTACATTACCTACCCAATTAGCATCAGTATAAACAGTTAATGAAAAATCTTTACCTATGTGGTATCATTGTCCACAATCCATTTTTGCTCTAAGATATGTAAGAATCCTCTTGGTTTCTAGTAGATGGCTTTGTCTAGGGGTTGCTTGGAATCTTCCAACTATACTAGCCCGCTTGATGTCTTGTCTTGATGCTATCAAATATAAGAGGTTGCCAATGATGGATCTATATAAATTCTAGTCCACTGTTGGAGATTCATCCATGTTGATAAGTTTGCAACCTATCACCATTAGAGTGCTCACTAAAGAGCATTCTTCCATGCCAAATTTCCTCAGCACTTATTTGAGATACTTGCCTTGAGAGATAAAATTCCTTTGGGGGTTTGCACAATTTCCAATCCAAGGAAGCACAATATCTCTCCAAGCATGCACATCTCAAACTTGGCCTTCATATCAACTGCAAATTCATTGTTCAACGAATCTAAATCATTGGCAAAGATAATGATAACATCATATATGACCACCATAATAAGTTTTCCATCCTTTTCTTTGACATATAAGTTGTTGTCAGTTGCACCTCTTTTGAATCCAAACTTGAGCAGGTAGTTGTCTAGTTTGGAATACCAAGCTCTAGGGTATTTCTTAAGACCATACAAGGCCTTCTTGAGTCTGCCAACATAATTTGGTTTCTTTGTCAGTTGAAAACCTTATGGTTGCTTGATGTACTCTTCATCTTGTAGTTCTCCCTTGAGAAAGGCAGATTTGGCATCCATTTGATAGATTTTGAATTTATTAAAGCAAGTAAATGCCAAAAAAATTCTTATTGCTTCTAATCTAGAAACAGGAGAAAAAATTTCATCAAAGTCCAATCCTTATATTTGAGCATAGCCTTTGCATACCAATCAAGCTTTGTTTCTTACCACTTCTCGATGATAATTCAATTTATTCCTGAAAACCCACTTTGTGCTAATGACATTCTTGTTTGCAGGTGTTGGAACAAGCTCCCAAGTCTGATTTTTCTCTATTTGGTCCAATTCTTCATGCATATATTTTATCCAATGTTGATCTTGACTAGCTTGTATAACATCCTTTGGTTCTTCCAAGGACAGTAGAGAAACATGTGCTTGATAGGGGATTAAGCAACTTCCTTCTTTCCTCCACACTAGTATTTAATTCTCTAACAATCTAGTCAGTTGGGTGGTGTTTTGTACATACCTTGAGGGATCTTTTGCTTGAGGGTTAGAGGGTTCTTTATCTTCTTCTTTTGCATGTGGATCAACATACTCCTCACCAATGTTGATTAGTTCATCAATTTTGTTTTTCACTAATTGTTTTTGTTCAACGTATTCATCCACCTTGACATCAATATAGTCAGCGACCCTCTTGATATTCTTTTTATAACATCTATATCCTTTTATATTGTATGAATATCCCAGAAAAATTCCTTCATCTGTTCTTGCTTTGAACTTACCCAGTTTCTCATCATTTTTGTTAATGTACCAACTGTAACAAAAAATCTGAGGTGTTTGACTGTTATAGGCCTGCCATACCAAAGCTCATGTGGTGTTTTGTCTTTGTTTGGTCTAAAATGAGTTTTGTTGAGAATAACCAAAATTGTATGAATAGTCTTTGCCCAAAATCTTTGTTGTACATTCCTTTCATCCATCATGGCCTTGGCTAATTGTTGCACTGATTTGTTTTCTGTTTGTGCTACACCTTTTTGTTGGGGAGTCTTTGTTATTGTAAACTGCCTTTTGATGTTATTCTTCTTGAAAAGTTCATCAAATTATTTTGAAGTGAACTCATCTCCATTGTCAGACCTTATGCTTTGATTTTGAAATCAATTTCATTCTCAATCATGGCTTTGAACACTTTAAATTTCTCAAAATATTTAGATTTCTCTCTAAGGAAACCCACATCATCCTATTGAAATCATCAATTATTAGCATAAAATATAATTTACTTTTGGGTGACTGTGTTTTGCATGGTTCACACAGATCCATGTGCGATAGTTGCAATGGCTTTGATGATGAGTTATCCTTTTCCTTGAATGGAACACGAGTTTTCTTACCCAGTTGGAAATATTTTCAAATTGTATTCTCTCATTTTGAAATCCTAGGTAAATCCTTAACAATGTTTTTCTTGCATAGTTTGAATATCTTATCAAAGTTCAGATGTCCAAGTCTCCTATGACATAACCAGCTGTCATCAATTTTTGATAAGAAGAACTTCACTATATTCTCTTTTAGCACATAGACATTATTATCTATTCTCACGGCTTCAACAACTATCTCGTTTCCGCTTATAGACTTGATTTGAAAATTTTTGGCTTTAAAGATCACATCATAACCTTGATCACACATTTGAGATACACTAAGACAGTTATGCTTCAACCCATCAACATATAGAACATTCTTGTCTTTACCTTTTCCATTTGAAAGACTAGCCAGTCCTTTTGCAATAGTTGTTGCCAAAAGTCACATTACATTTTCCAACTAGTTTCCATGTCAAAAAAATGCTTCCCATCAAGCCCTCTTATGGTGTTCACAACTTCATCAACCCTTAAAATATACTTTGCAATATCTTCATCATCATGGATACTTAAAGACTCAAATTGCATCATATACCCTTGGAGTTTATCTTTCTTTACCTTATTGTCTCTTTCATAGTAATTGCTCATGTTTTCCCAAATAGCTTCGAAAGATGTGCACTCCATTACTTTAATAAGCTCTAATTTAGGTAGGCTAGTAAGCAGGGCATTCATTTCTTTAACATTGCATGTGAACTTCATATTCTGATATTTGGTAATCACTGTTGAAGGCTTTTTATATTCTTCTTCCACAACATCCCACACATCAGCTCCAAGTGATTGAATTTAGGTCTTCGTCCTTACTTTCTAAAACACATAATTCATTCCATTGAATATGGGTGCTCTATTGGTAAATCCTCCTTCTTGGTTTTCCATGGTCCTTGGTCTTTCTTCTAATTGTTAAATTAATCTAAAGTAACCTGCTTTGATACCAATTGTTGGAAACCACGACAATACTAAGAGAGGGGATGAATCAGTATTGTAGAACTTTTACCAATTTAAAATTTTCATTCACTTAGTGCAAGAACACTAGGACGCCATAAAGTGATTTCAACTAATTAAATAAGCATGACAGGAACTAATATCAACAATCACAATGGAATACACAAGGAATAAACATATTATTCAAAATTGTTGTTAGATTACTTCGCAAGGCAAGCTACAACTTGTTTCAATTCTCTGGCTACAACCAGCGGGAATCTTCAACTCCATGCCTTATCAGCTACAACTAAATCTAGCTACAACCCCAAATATTTACCAGAAACTACTGGAAGGAACACCAACCATTGATATGCAAGCTACAACTTACTTGACACTCATTGATTCATCTTTCATCCTAGAACCATGCATGCTAACTATGCCTTCAAAATAAAATAATTTCCTCTTAATCACTAATACCTTCAGTAATCTTTGATTATTGTGAACACAAGCAGCTTCACCTCAAACTCATATTATCCACACACACTCATGTTGTCTTACTTTCTCAAGCCTTCTTATAAATCGTTTTGGCTTGATATTTTTGGCTTCCTTGATTTTCTTGTATTGCTACATGAATTCGAATTTTTTGCTTTTGTCTTGTTTAATTCAGTCCATTGAATGTGTTCACTAAGTTCTATGACCTTAACCATCCTTTTCTGTAAGTTAAACCGAGTTAATTTTCCTATTTTGGAAATTATAGCCTTTTAACAGGTTTTAGCAAGGCTTATCTATTTTCAGTTGTAGTTAATTTTGGCTTAACTGTCAAGACTGCCACTAAATTGTTACTTGTTGTGGACTCATTCAGGCAAAGCCCAAAGGATTTATTAAGAATGTCTCCATATAATCTATTGACTCATTCATTCATGTGCCAAATGCATTTTATTATGGGCGCAGAGGCCTTTTTAACAATCACCACTATGAAATATACTTCTCGGTCCTTTTAAAATTTCAATACAAATGTTGCCAATTGTTTGGTGCCTTTACCTATATTTCACCCATATGACTGGGTCTCGTGACCTCTAACTCAAACCTACAAGTGCTTAACTATTTTATACCTACGAAGGCTTATTTCCCTATGTAAAGCTTCATGCCCTTGGTCTTCTGCTTCATGTGCCTTCGTGTTGATGCTAAGTCCGGAGCCCCTTTATCCCTTTGCCTTCATTTGTGTTCCCTTTGCAAAATTTTGGGTTGGGCCTTGCAAGCTTAGTTGTGCTGTGGAATCCTCCCAACACCTCAAGAGCCAATAGAAATTGATCTCGGGTTGAGTCAGCTCTTACACTACCTCATCAACTCGATGCCTTTTTCTCGGTGATTCCTTTGTGCATTTCTCTTTAACCTTTTTGGATATGACTAGTGGGATGACATCACTCTAATGTTACATGCGCCATGTGTTTTCCACTTATTGGTCCACATCTAAATCATAAATGTGCCCTTCGAGTTCCCAAAAACATTGAATATGACTACCATGTGTCACACTCCCACTAGGTGTGATTATGTCACCATCCTTCATGTTATGGGCCAGTAAAATATTGTCATGTGTCCTTTGTCGGAGAGGACAGAGAAAATTATCATGCCTTGTTTTTCAATGATTTTATTTATAAAAAAATTGGCTCCCAACTTTATTCTTTCATTTTGTGCAAGTTTCCTCTGGGTCAGCTCTCTTGAGGCTATTGCTTTAAAAACTTCTGAACAAACCTTTAGCAAGGTAAGTTGCAAACGTAGGGGCCTTCCACTCAACTCTTAGTCAATGATCGCTTTTTGTTGCACTATGTACTTCTATGTATGCCCGCTTGTTTCATCTTGGCACTTTAGCTTTTTGCTTCTTTTGCAAACCATCGAGGTACATCCATCAGGATGGTGCCATCCCTCTCACTCATTAAGTTCTTCATTATAGTTTTCATTGGGGTTATAATGTTAGGAAACTAATGTTGGGCCAAGTTATAGTGTGAGCTCCGCCTACGGCCAATGGAAACCTTTCCCGCTGCTTTGTTGTTGCTCCAAGTTAGCTTGGTCAACCTTTTCGCTGCTTCACCACCACCGTTAGGGTTGGCTTCTTTCTCAACCTTGGATATGCACCAAAAGGGTCTCCACACCTCTACAATATTTTTACTTTTTCACTTCAACTTTCACTGGCTTTATCTTTTGAACCAGGAGGCCATTTTGAGACTTTTTCATATCACTGGAAATATTTTTCTAGGCTCTTTCCATCCAAGTGGGTTTCATCTTCATTTGAGATAATTTTATGCTCTGGAAATTTTTCCAAATTCTCTTCACCATTCTCATCCATGCTTCTCTTCAGCCTTCTTCTCTTGCCTAGAACCTAATTTTTTGAGGCATCTCTTTGACACCTGTGCCACTTGTTACCATTTGTTGATACCCTATTTCCATCAATGACAACACTTCCAACACATTCAACCAAATAAGCTACATTTAGGGCTTGATGCCCAAGTTTCCTCCCCAACCATGTTCAAGGAAACAACATTAATACCTTAATATGAAATCCCTGCTAATAATTCTTGTATACCAACTAAGAGGGAGATGATACTCTCAAGATATTACATGTGGTGGTTTGAGGCCTTGTTCTCAAATATAGATTCTTAGAAGCTTACATTAGGTCTTATTGGTTTGTTTTTCTTTTTGACCATGTCTATTGCACCATGACA
Organism: Pinus taeda; assembly: GCA_000404065.3. Classification (NCBI taxonomy): domain Eukaryota; kingdom Viridiplantae; phylum Streptophyta; class Pinopsida; order Pinales; family Pinaceae; genus Pinus; species Pinus taeda. The sequence goes on from APFE031294177.1 coordinate 81,120, forward strand.
TAACCATGGTGCTCAAAACTTTCTAGTGGTGTCCATCATCAATATCCCCATTTAGAGGGTGAGGATATACTTAATATGTCATGTATGGTGGATAAAGTTTTTATTATTGAACCTTGATTTTTAGAAGCTTCCTTTATGGTGCAAATATGTTGCAACCGCTACAACAACACCCAAAATTTTAGCATAACACTAAATTTTGGGTAACCTCGTTCTTTTCAAGGTCTTAATAAATTCCCTATCCATTGTAATGGTCACAACCCTTTAGCAACCTAGTTGTCATAAAGGCTATATGTACATGCATGTCCATCTCCTATGGTTTCCTATTTGCTCCATCCTGGACATTATGGTTTACAACATTTTTCATTTATTCATTAAGAAAACGATTTCTCAGTGTTGCTTCTCTAATCATTGGACAAGGGTACTTTGTTTTAAGAAGTTGTGAGGACTATTCTTATATGTTTCCTTTATTTTTAGGTTTTGGATGAAGCTACGATTAGACCTTAAGTCTCACTCCATTAGAAATAATTCTTAATTGAAAGTTGATCCTACCATGAGAGCAAGATCTGAAGATACATTGTTGTTCACTAGTGATCAAATTACAACATTGCAAAATGTCCCTAACTCTGAAAGTGCTTTTTTATAGGTAATTGTTGGAAAGAGACAAAATGGAAACAAAGAAACCTATTTGCCACTGTAGAAGATGGTTATTAATGACTTTAATATAGTGTAGCAATAGGATCCTACATTGTCGTTTTACCAAATTTTTATTTCCCTATTGTCATGGTAAACTTTAACTTCCCAAAGTGATAGAGGTCCAAGTTCCTTACAGAATCTTATAACTTAACTATATTGAACAAGGGACTTACAACAATGTGTATCTTGATAATGGAAAAATTTTTGTCCTAAAGAATGTACGTTTTGACAATTTAAATTTGAAAGTGTACGATTTATGGCTCGAGAAATAATGGTTTCATGCAAACTCGATCATCCAAATATTTTCAAAATGGAAGAATTGGTTACTTCATAGGTATCCTCTAGTATGTACCTTGTATTTTATTACATAGAGCATGACCTTACTAGACTTGTTGTATGACCATGGTTTGAACTGAATTACAACCAACTCAGAGGGATTATCGCCTACAGAAAATTCAAGAGAGACGTATGGATGTGGAAACAACTCGGAACCAATACCATTATGGTGTTGTTGTTCATCACTTTTATTTGATGCGCAATAACAGTTGCCTCATGTCTTACATGTAAAAGTAGGCATGAATTATACAAAGCTTAAGGTGGAAAATTGGATATGTATGCTAGCAGGTGCATCACTACATTTCCACTAGAGTATAAGTTATTAGTACCAAATCTGCTAACTGAGACAATGTTAATGATATCTACAAGATTTGTTTCTCGTATTGATGATGCTCTTGGGGAAGCCTCATTTGGAATAAGGACTTTGACAAGAGTTTTCTTGGATTTATTAGCCAAAGAAACCTTAAGAAGCATTAGAATTAAGGCTAAACATCTTAACACATTAATCGAATTGCATAATATGACTGGGGATTTTTCTAGAAATATTAATCACTCATTGGAAGTTGTTGATATAAAAGTTTTGGAAAATACTATAAGGGCTCTTTACTCACCATAATATGGCTGGGGCTTTTTCTAGAAATATTAATCACTCATTGAAAGTTGTTGATATAAAATTTTTGGAAAATACTCTAAAGGCTCTTTATAAATAAAGGTATGGAAAATTGGAACATGCAATTCTTTTGGCTAAAATTTCTTCTCTAGACTTGCAAGGAGATGTTCCACATGGTGTGGGTGCACAAGGAGTTGAGCTTAGTGAGACAGTAAGAAGGATAGAAGAATCTATTCCACATGTGTAAATTTCACAGGGGGTTCTGAAGCAGAGGTGTGTATTCATACATTAGATTATACAATGCTTCAATAGCTAGCATTGATACATGAAACATTACAATCATTACAATATGTATGTGGAATTGATATTTCTACACACAATGATGATTTTAGCATAAGAAAGGAAACAAGATCAGATAAAATGGAAGGACTGCATGGTGGAAACTTACTAAGAATGGTCAACAGTGCAAGGAGATTTAAAACTTCTTATTGTTGCAGATGGTCTAAGCAGCAGTTCATCTATTTTTGAAGCATATTTTCTTGCTACATTCGCAGTATTAAACACCACCCTATAGATTTATAGTGTTCATGCAAATGCTAGTCAAGCCAATTCTTTTGGCATAGATGTTACTAGCAATGAAGAAATATCCAAAGTAGGTTCACCTAGACTTGGTATGACAACTTTATGGTTAACTGATGCACCTGAAAAATCTAGGTAAATTTACAATCTACTGGAGCAGGTAGGGGATCCTTGATTTCATCATGGGGGCTTCACCTAATAAATCTCTGTCTTATCACGTGTGTTCGTGGCATACTAAACAATACCTCTAATTTGACTACATAATGGAAAATACCTCTAAAAATCACATTATTTACCCCCCTACCAATATGAATCCAATACATCTTCCCATTTTAAAAATCCCCTACTTTCACTGGATATTTTAAGTATCCATTTTTTCATTAACTTTGAGCTCCATTTTTTATACTTGTTACTATAAAAACCCTCTACCCCCTATATATCCCCCAATATATTACATCATTTTTTCCTCAATATATATCCCCCAATATGAACCCACGTGGTATGGTATTGCTCCCCTAGTGAAGCCCCTGTGGATTTCATGCACTTCCACATACATCTCAAAGGGTTGGAGATTTTCAAATGTTGTCAATGAACTCGTTTATGAGGTTCTCATATTAAAAATGCAGCAAAGGCTCAAAGATATATATAGCATGGAAATTTGGACGTCAACTAAAGAAGACAATTCTCTCTCTTTACTAAGTTTTAGTGCCAACTCGCAGCCATACGTTACCAACATTGGTGAATATCTTCTTACTTCTCCACCATAACAAGAGCCTCTTCTATTGGATTTTGGGACAGTAGGAATAATTACCAATGTGGAGGAAAACATTGATGAAGCTCAATATCATACACATGCATAGGATACATATTTTGAAAATAAGGCATCTAGTTGACATCTACTGTAGTAATATCCAAATGTGATTAGCAACTAGTCTGGAGGCCTCCACCCTACAGGTCGCAAATCACGTCACTTGACATCAATGGAGCTAGAATCCTAAATTGTGACCTTGATGTTTTTGGTGAATGTGATCAAACTAGTGTGTAATGCAAACTTGTGACCTCCTAATAAGTAACTCTTGTCTTTTTACGATCATTACTCTTACTCTGTTTTCCAGGTGTTAATTTGTTTCATTGCCATAGCCTTGTGTCATCCCGTGCATATCTTCTCTTATTGCCTCTACACTCAATTTCCATACCCTCACTCTTGACCTTTCATTAATTCATGTATTTATGCTCTCAAATAGATACCAACCTTTCTATTGATCCCTAGGCTTGGCATCTACAATTTTGCACACCCAAAACCCTTACCTTATGATTTTGTGCCTAAGGTTTTTATCCTAGGTCTACATTCTATGTTTTTAATTTGTTTTTAACCAAGAAATTAACTGAGACTCGTATTCAAGTTGCATTAAATTCCACTTATGGAAAGAATGTGCGCATATGTGGCTTGAGGCTCGTGTGAAGGAATTTCAATTGTTAAGAAAAGTCTTTCGGTAGAAATCACATAAGAGAAATTTTTGGCCGATGTGTTTCAAACCAAGTGTGGTTCATCATTAGGACGAGATGAAGAGGTAGACCATGGAAAAGGCTTAAATAGAGAGCAATTTAGAGACCATAATTTCAATTAATTGCAATTGTGTTACGTCGCCACCTTCATGTTTATTTTTTGAAATCATATTTTCCTTGTAATGTAGACCATACGATATACCCATCTTAGAAACCTTCACACCATACTTGCAATCCAAGTGACCCTTTTCCATTTACAATTGAAGCTCTTACGATTTGATGACCCAATCAAAAATTAAATTGGGAATCACTTTCACAAAGGGCATACTCCGAATTGGAATCCACACAAGTCGCAAGTCACAAGCCAACTCCCAATGCAATTAGGAGTGCAATATGTGAATCAGACACTCATCGCATATCCAGTCTCCAGTGAAACTACATATTCAAAGTGTGACTTGTGCTAGTATTTTGGATTGCATAGACTTTAGGTCGCATATCAAAATCTTGGTATTGTGACTTGCTCTATTAACCACAATTGTGACTAGGTCTACAAATCTCATTTGTTTCCTTCACCGAGACTGTGTTCTAGAAAAGTGATTGCACTGGCAAAAAAAAATTCAACTGGACTATACTTGCAAATCATTGATTCAACCCTTAGTGACACTGCAATTTTGAAACGCAGCCTGCATTGTTGACGGAAATTGAAACCTGCATAGAGGCTTTATATGTGATAATCCTATCATGGTCTTTGTCTAATTTATAGGCACAAAGTTCTGGTATTGATAAAGACAAAGCATATAATACTATGTTATGTTGCATGGATGTCATGATCATTGTTACAACCTTACGAATTGAAAGTCAATTAATTGGGCTAGAATATCTTGGTTATATGACAGCAAGATCTGAAAAGGATTTGGACTGAATGGAACAATACTGAATACATCTACATCAAAGAAATATGAAGCATTGAACATTTTTGGCACAGTTAAATCTAACACTTTTTATGGAATCACCAAATTAATCTTCATATGCTTGTTGTAAATAATACTGAGAGGGGGGGTGAATCAGTATTAGCAAATCAATAACTTTTTCATTTCCATAATCAGATTCATATATGCTACTTCAGTTAAGGGAATTCGCATGTACACGTAACTGTGTTTAATGCAACTAGCATATATCCAGCAAACTTATGATTTAGTTAATTCATCATATGTTGATCTTTAATCAGTGCATCAAAACTTCATTTACCATATAAAAAGTAACCAGGTGCAGTAAAAACAGAATAGGTCATCACACATAAGAAACACACATGAACACCAAGATATAAGGTGGAAACCCAATGCGGGACAAAAACCACCTGCTGCTGTCTTCCTTTTAATATAAGAAAACCTGTTTACAATCTTGTACTGGTGCAGACTCATACCAATACGCAGGCACCCACCTGCAGAAGGCTACAACCTTCTCTCATTCTCTAGCTACTACTGGAAGGGAGCTACAACCCCCTGGCTCTTGTACTAGCAGATATATTTACTAGTACGTAGGCACCGACCTACAGAAGGATACAACCCTCTCTTGTTTTCCAGATGCTACTGGAAGGGAGCTCCAACCCCTTGGCTCTTGTACTGGCCGATATGTTTACCAATACGTAGGTGCTGGCCTACTAAAGGCTTCAACCTTCACTCTTCCTCCAGGGACCACGTTTCATAAATTTCAGATTGGATACACCTGGATCACAACACCATAATCTGAAAGCCACGTTTCATCCAATTTTCATTCTGGACCCATCAACAACATTGAAGCTCAAAATCAATCACCATTGCAACACAACCTTTGTACTCAATCATCAATCTTTGAATCACGCAACAAATGAATCACTAAAGCCCTGTCATCAAAACATAGTCACTAGAACACAGAGCATAACCCAGAACTCTGCAACGACCACTAGAACCAACTACAAATTCAGATATCACATTTCATAATGTATAAGCTACTCTGATGAACTGAACCAGCGTGTATACATGCTTTTACCAAAGCGAACCCGCGTATAGATCTGCAAATATTAACTCATAACTTTGCAGCTATTCCACACATCAATCATACCCAGATCATAACATTTATAGAATAACATGCGTCAGTAATTCAGATCTAGTCTATCAATGATCAAACCACATAATGATAATACGTTCCAAGCCTTAAGATCCCGATCCATCATTCATCATCATCCACATAGGTGCATCCTTAGTTTAGATCAAGCAAAGCATCACAAACCCATAACCTGCATACTGGATCTTTCACTTCATCAGATATTCAATCCTTGCACACTTGGCCTAATGATCTTCTCCTCCTTTTATAGTTTTAGGCCTTTCTCAATACCATGGACCAAAACCACTTAGGACTAATACCTTGGACCAAATACCTAGGGTCAATACGTTGGACCTGATACCTTGGATCAAAATACCATGGACCAAATTCTTCGGACCAAACATTTAGTTTTCCAAGGTATACGTGCTTTTCCTTTTGTGAAAGTGTGTGTGTACGTATACGTGACTTGTATATAGTGAACCCATGTGTATTCACGGCTTGGTCAATGGTGAACCTGCGTATACCTCTCTTTCTTCATTCTATGTAGTCTGATCTGTAACTCTGTGTTGTTATCCTGCAGTACTATGATCTGTCATCTGAGTGAGTTTCTTTCTGAACTGATTCCTTGAAGTTGCCCTGCATTTCATCACACACTCATATCATGCATTCTGTTACATTTGATATCTCTTCTGTAGATTCATCTAGTTACCGTATACAAGAGAGTTGTTCTGCTACAAGTGGGTTTCCATCAAGTACGATACATACATCATAATGCCAACAATGCCATAGTTAAATACTGAAGGAGTATTTGTAATTGTAAGTTTTTAGTGTGGGTAGTAAATCAATTATGGGTAGTGTCACAGGTGGCATCAAAGACAGGTAAGAAATTGTTGATGTTTTGGGGGAAAAGGGATGAGTATCGATAACAATCAATCGTTTCTTAAAAAACTTGACCGATTTCCATTCCAAAAGGGGTTGAAGTTGTCGACAGAATTGTTGCATGGATATATTACCTTAATCGTCAATGATTGATCAATAGTCTAAACAAAACCAAGGTCACCCAAGGTTTAACCAAGGCATCAAAGAATCTCTTGGGAAGTGCAGCATCCTTCCTACAAGAGAGCACCTCAAAGGTTATGACAAGTTCACGTGTAATATTTTCTTGTCATAATACGTCAAATGTGAATATCATACACAAATATATATGATTGTAAAGGAATTAAACATTCAAGAGTCATAAGGAAGTTCAAGGGTCATGAGGGTAGATGAAAGGTCATGGGAGAAGGTGAAAGGTCACCCTCCTTATTTCCTTAAATCTAACCTCATGCCTCATCCAGATGAGGGACTTTAGCACTTGATATAGGCTAGCTTTATATAGTTGTTTTGTGCTTAAGGATATAGAAGCATACAACTCTTGGCAGCCAGTAGAATGAGTTGTGGTGAGGCTATGGATACTTTTGAAGATGGTATAAACAGTCCACGTTCCAATACTGGGCTTTGATGGACTTCCTAAAAATTTACTTGAATTGGCACCATGGATAATGAGAATTTCTTCACTTTTGGCATGGATTCTTGTGCATATTTATGGTGGTTGTATTGCATATCCCGCATTTCCATTGTGATTGTATGTGTGCTTTCATGTGGGTGATATGTTAATGAAGTCATTTGTGGATTATGGATTGGATGTATACTTTGAATATCTACTTTCTTATTTCACACAATGTTGGTAACTTTTTGTGAACTAATTTGCAATTAACTTTTGGAAATTTCCTCTTCATGTATGCCTAAGATGGTTTTAGCTCACTAATCCTTCTTGGGGCATGCTTCTTCTTGTTGTTTTGTTGTTACATTCTTGCATCCATTTCTACATGTTACAATCGTGGGATGATTTCATTCCCATTTTTAGGGCCTTTCATTATTTTCTTCATGCTAACATCTCCAAATTTAATTATTGGGAGAAAAAAATTCATGGTGGAAACCAGGCCCACATATCAAATGGGGCTTCTATTCCAAATGATGTGAGAAAAAAATTAGGACTTCACACAGAGGAGACCCACTAACTATTGGAGGGATATTATTCCCTATCAACAAAATATTAGTTTTCCTCCTTCAAACATGTTTAGGGAGAAAAGAATAATTTACCTTAAACCAAAAGTCTCCTAATGCCACTCATATCCCTAAGAAAAGGAAGGGATAACCGTGATAGGTCTTGTATGGTGGTTTAAGGGATTAATTTTGGGTCCAATCACTATGTTTCCTCCCATGCACATATCAAGGTTCTTAATACTCATAATTAGTGTTGAAAATATTCGAATGGTGCATGTATCCAACTTGGAAGAAAATGATTCCCTTGAGATGCCAAGTGTGGTTGTTCGAGTTATTGGCCTAGGGACATTGATACCTACAAGCAACCATGCGGACTTCACTAGATGGATAATATGTTAACATGCACATTCATGTAGGGGGTTAAACAGAGGGTAAAAATGAAAAACAATATATTGCATAGTATTTAGGGGACGAAAAGATTTTTTATTATACATAGAAATATATGTAATATTTTTTTTGAGGGAGTAGAGGGACATTTTTTGGCATGCTAGGGTGTTCGCTAGTCTTCCAATTGTAATTCCATGCTCAATTCATCCTCACCATGTACACAAAGCTATGAAATTAGAGTGCATGTGGTGGAGAGTTAATATTGAGATATTTCAACACTTCAATAAAAGTTTTAAAACATTGGAATACATCGATCAAATCAATGAAAATCAACAATTTAAATTCAAAGTGTTGAATCATTGTTGATCTGCAATAGTCCTAGATATAATGGTGTATGTATGGCATGAACCCCCCCTCCCTTAGGTCGATGTTTGGTGGGCTCGGGGGTGGGGCAGTAGCCATAGTGGGGATTCAAGATTAAACCACTCGACATAGATCAACATACCATATCTATGTTTCCCACCCCCTGCCTCCCCAAAGTTCCAAACCACCACATCAGGGGTCATGTAACCAGTATTTTGCTAAAAGCAACATTTTGTTATTAGTGCAGGCACATAATGAAGCATGGGATTCAATGGATAGGTAAGTGGCCATAGTGGAGCCACATATGCTTGGATGAAGGGATAACGTTGACATAGAATCTAACATGGATAGTTGATGTGGCACTCTAAGTTAGAATGGAATCATCAATGATGTCACTTATCACAAATTTAACACATCACCATGATCTATGATTGTAAGTTATTTTGGCATGGTAACTTACTCGAGTTTTAACACAATGAATCAGGGTGAAAAGGTAAAACCATATTTTATGTGCGTGGGCCAATCATATTCATTTTGACTTCTTTGGAAGGGAGATCAAACCACTTTAAGTGTGGGGTGAAAGCATTTTGGTTTATCCCATGGTTAGTACTTATTTATTGTTTTAGGGTCTACCACACACTATCTTGAATTAATAATTAATAGTTGTTAATGTGTTCTATTAATTTACCTTGTTTAAAATTATAAATCATGTTTAATATAATTTTCAATCAAGTTTGAAATGATTTATGGCTATTAGCGATTTTGGTATATCAGCTTGCTTGAGTTTTAATACAATGAATGGGAGAAAAAAGGTAAAACCATCTTTTATGTGCATGGTCCAATCAGATTCATTTTTCTTGCTTTAGAGGGGAGGTCAAATCACTTTAAGTTTGGGAGAAATGACCCTAGTTTTTTTCCATGGTTTGCACTTATTTATTGCTTAGGGTCCACCACACAATATCTTGAATTAATAATTAATAGCATGTTAATATGTCCAGATAATTTAGCTTGTTTAAAATTATAAATCATGTTTAATATATTTTTAATCAAGTTTGAAATAATTGATTTGTTAAAAGAGGTATAAAGTAACAGGTCATTGATTGGTCCTTGTAATTAAAGATTTGTTTAAGTACATTTAAAATGCAATTACAAGTATAATTGAGTTTATAGTTTGTATAATTTTGTGGACTACTATACATATATAATCAAACATCTCATAATCTATTTAAACCAAATCTTGGATTTTATTTTTCTATTTTTTAATAACATTAATATATAAATTTTCAAAATCTAAGCACATAATTAACAATATTAGTTATAATTAAATGTAATTTAGTAAAATATATTTGTGTTTGATTAATATAATAAAGTAAGGTGGGGTATCACATTTTAGAATAATATTGAAGATATATTAATAACATATATCATTTAAATAATAGTTTATAATGATAAAGGAAATCAACATCGATAATTTATAAATGAACAATATTAGAAATATACAATTATATTAGTAATTATTCATCTAGGGGTAAGAATAAAAAATAGTATAAAAAATGCCATGGAAAAAATGGATACCCAGGATATTGGGTAAAAATAGAGATTTAAAAAAGTGTACGTATTGGAAAGGGGGTCAATAAAAGGACTTTTAGGGATGTTTTTCAATATCTACTAAAATTAGGGGTATTCTTTAATATCTCATGAACGAACAAGCTATGACACAAGTTCATAAGTGAATCCCCTGTGGAAGCAACCTTTATGTCTTGAGAATCAAGTTTCATCCTTTTATGATGTTAAGGACCCTATACTCATACTTAATTCTCAAATCGTGTAATGTTGTTGGTATACACTGGGCAAAAGAATTTAATGACAAAAGCATGCATGTATTCCTAAAAGTGTGCATGCATTCCTAAAAGCATCCACACATTCCTAAAACCAAGCATTCATCATTTAGGAAGTAATTCCCATTCTTTCATTTTAATTTTTTTATGTGGAAGTGATAAATCTAGCATACATGTTTTTTGATTCGGTGGCCTTAGATTTAGGTTCAAAGTCGAAAACCTAGTGGTTTGGGTTGCAAAGACATTAAAACCTCCAATTTTCAAAATACCTTTTAATAACTCTATTTTGGACATTACTTTCATATATGATAGACAAATCCATCATCGATGAAGCTATGTGAACACATAAGCTTGATTATGTAGATTCAATATATATATATATTATATATATATATATTATATATATATTATATATATATATATATATATATATATATATATATATTTATATATATATATATATATAGTAGATAGATAGATAGATAGATAGATAGATAGATATATCTATATTACTTTTTAAATATTGTTTAACTATTTTTAAATTATGTTGTATTGATACACATCATAAATCTTTTCCTGTGACATATATTAGGAATCTTAAATACATATTTTTCTATTTCCTTATATCTTTTTTCCTCAACCATTTAAAATTAGTTGTATTTTAATCTAGTATACATTGAGAACGACAATCTTAAAAGGACTAAAAGTAAAAATTGTTTGATAATTTTAAGACCCTTTTATCTAGCACTAGTTGAAAGCCTCACAACTATATAAAATTAACTATAGATTTTGAAAAAGTAGTCATGCATAGGAACAATGTGTTCTTTACAATTCTATGAAGTCTTTTAAGGAAATTCCCTCATTTGGGTACTCCAAGTTACTATTCACATAAACATATGCATTATATTTGTCATAAAAAATTATATATCAACGCTAGGGAAACTCAAATTTCACATAGTCATATACAATTTCTATAAATAAAAATTATATATTCAGAAAACTAATTCATTGTGTAAGTACTTCTAATTATCCCTCAAGTTAAAAATAAATAAATTAACCATGTTTGTATTGCCACTAATGCATCATGAAAGATTATCATTAGCTTGCATTATCTCTTAGGAGATGGAAATTTTTCCACTTGCAATAGTAGTTTTTGTATCATTAAGTGAATATCTATTTTGCATCATTGTTTTAGAGACCATGTCATAGACATTAATTTAGGATAATTGAACCTCTTTAATATAATCACCTAAATTTCATACACACCTCCCTCCCTTACTAGCAACTCCCACCACAATAATAAGTTGCATTTTTTAGTTATATTAGGTTAGACTCCCTCCTGTATAGCATCCATGTTTTATCCCTCTTTCTTTTTCATTGCACTTAGGTCTTGTTTATTGACATTCACAAATAGAAGTTCTTAAAATATCATTATGGATTTGACAAGAGTTTTTATAACCATTAAATCTCATACTTTTATATTAAAAACACCAAAATCAATCCCCATTTAGAAAAGTGGTGTTACTAGTAAGACCCTTTTTTAAGGGTTTAAAGTACCACCCTTTAATATTAAGACCCTTTTATCTAGCACTAAAAGTAAAAATTGTTTGATAATTTTAAGACCCTTTTATCTAGCACTAGTTGAAAGCCTCACAACTATATAAAATTAACTATAGATTTTGAAAAAGTAGTCATGCATAGGAACAATGTGTTCTTTACAATTCTATGAAGTCTTTTAAGGAAATTCCCTCATTTGGGTACTCCAAGTTTCTATTCACATAAACATATGCATTATATTTTTCATAAAAAATTATATATCAACACTAGGGAAACTCAAATTTCACATAGTCATATACAATTTCTATAAATAAAAATTATATATTCAGAAAACTAATTCATTGCGTAAGTACTTCTAATTATCCCTCAAGTTAAAAATAAATAAATTAACCATGTTTGTATTGCCACTAATGCATCATGAAAGATTATCATTAGCTTGCATTATCTCTTAGGAGATGGAAATTTTTCCACTTGCAATAGTAGTTTTTGTATCATTAAGTGAATATCTATTTTGCATCATTGTTTTAGAGACCATGTCATAGACATTAATTTAGGATAATTGAACCTCTTTAATATAATCACCTAAATTTCATACACACCTCCCTCCCTTACTAGCAACTCCCACCACAATAATAAGTTGCATTTTTTAGTTATATTAGGTTAGACTCCCTCCTGTATAGCATCCATGTTTTATCCCTCTTTCTTTTTCATTGCACTTAGGTCTTGTTTATTGACATTCACAAATAGAAGTTCTTAAAATATCATTATGGATTTGACAAGAATTTTTATAACCATTAAATCTCATACTTTTATATTAAAAACACCAAAATCAATCCCCATTTAGAAAAGTGGTGTTACTAGTAAGACCCTTTTTTAAGGGTTTAAAGTACCACCCTTTTCAACTATGGCATTAACAACATCATAATGTTATTAATAAAATCTTTAAATCATCCTCCAAGTTTTAAAATCTTTAAATCATCCTCCAAATTGAAAACTTGGACTAAAAATAACATATTTTCTTATTTTTGAAGTTAAAAATACAACTTCTTTGAAACCTCTAAATTTGAGAATCAATATCATTGCACCCAAAAACTTAAAATCAAAACTCAAATGGAAAAGTTGTCTTCAGGTAGCACCTCTCGTTTTTATGGGGATGGGATTTCAAGCTTTCAAAATTGTGGTATTAACTAAGGTAGTGTTGAAAACAAAACCTTTAGATTCTTATATCAATAAAAAGGATCTATTCGTGTATCAATAAAAAGGATATATTCATGGTACCCTCTCTTTTTTCAAGCTTTAAATTTTGACATTTTATAAACCATGGCTTTAAATTTTGACATTTTATAAACCATGGGCCAAAAGTTTTAGTTTTGTTTCGAACAAAATCGTTAAAATGAAAAAATAATAAATAAAAAGGGAAATATCCCTAAATGACCCAAAAAAAGATTTTTTAAATAATATTTAAAGTAATAGAAAAATAAATATTTTAAATTAAAAAACAATGAAACACAACATGTTAGGGAAAAGGAAAGAAAATAAAAAAAGAATGAGGAGAAAATTTAATTATAATAAAAACAAATTAATATATGGGGTTGAGAACATGTGTTTTATTATAAGTAGTTATAGACTTAAATTTAGACTAGATTAGATCATGCATATCTTTATAAACTTTAGCAATTGAAATGCTACACAAAAATAAGTCTATTGTCTCATATGTTTTATACACTAATTTGATGTCTTGCTTGTTCATAACATAGATTACAATTTTTCACATATACCTTAATGATGATGATTAAAGTCCACTATGACCAATATGGTCTATCAAACCTTAAGAAAGTAAGATATTAATTGAGATTCTTGAATATTTTATTTCTATGATCGAAAAGAAGGGAGAGAAATGTTCCTAGATAACCTTAAATGTGTTTACTTAACAAGTCAAGAAGGTTGATAGTGTGGCAAAGATTTTGAAAATTAAAACAGATGTGAGTAAGAGTTGGGAAATCTAAGAGAAAGTTTTTCATCTTTAACCCTCTTAATATTGCAAAGGTGACAGACTCTTTCATCCCAAGGTGTTTTGGGAATTGACCAATGCCTTATTTCACTTTAAAGTTCATCAGAATTAGTTCTTATCTTGGCAATATTCATTTTCTTCTTAGAACTAGTCAAGTCAGAAGGATAATTTTGGTTATCAATATTGAGGTTGGTCACCTCCTTATATTACCTTAGCTTCATTTTTCACTATAACTCCTTATCATCCCACAACCATCCTTAAATTTGGAGGTAATAACATTTTTAATATTATCCTTATTCTCCAATATGATCTCCTCCTTTACTCCCCAATGGTCTAGCCAAGATTGGGCATCCTTATGCCAGTCTCACTTGAACTAGAGGTGGGGGTTTTGGCTAGATTTAGAAGTAATTTTGGCGAACCTTTTAGATTTCATGTTGTAGAGATTCTTCTTAAACAAGAGATACTTGATCATAGTCATGATTTCAATGGGGGAAATGTTAGATTCAATCAAGATGAAGGGCAGGGAGTATTTCATTTAATATTGAGGTTGTAGGTTATAAATTTCTTTTGGATCAGCTCAATCTTCCTCTGAGATTCTCTAGATATACTGCAACCCCAAATATCACGTCCATATAAAATAACAAGGGTGACGAGAGTGTCAAATAGGAACATTTTTTTACTTCATACCAAAAGACTTGTTGACTTACAATTGTTTTCAATCCCATAAGAAGCTTTCCAACCTCCAATTATTATTTTCTCAATGTTCTAATTCTAGTGGAGTTGTTAATGAATGTCAATGCGTAGATACGTGTATGAAGAAATTTTCTCCAAGTAGTTATTATCAAAAATGAAATTATCATAGCAGATCTTTTTGGATTTAATTATCATGAACTAATTAGTCTTGTCAATATTAACAAGCATACCAATATTGGAGCAGTAATCTTAAAGGAATCTAAGCTAATTGTTGAGATCGTCATGGATCCTAGCTAGAAGAATGATACCATTAGCATAAAGGATCAGATTAATGACCATACCAATGAGCCTGGGGCCATCACATCCTACAGCTTCCAAACACTCTTCTAGCTTATCAATATAAATACAAAATAGGGTAGGGGATAGGGGACACCCTTTCTTAACTCAAATATTGCATTTAATTTATTTTGACCAACCCTCGGTGGTCCTAATCTTGGCAATAACATTCTCCCTAGTCACAACAACCATCAAATCGAGAGGAACCATTATCTCTTCTAACCTCTTCCATAACTTATCCCAAGGAACCGTGTCAAAAATTTTTCTAAAGTCAACAAAGCAATAGAAGAGATTAGTTTTATTATTATGGCATTCCTTTGTAAGGATCCTAAGGGTAACAGATATGTTTCCTGAATACATCTTTCCTTGTAGTTCTTTTACCATGGATTTCAAGGAAAAGGCTAATCTTCTTTTTCGAAATTAGTCCACATAGTTTTGCTAAAATGTAGCTAAATATAATGGTCCTGCAGTTAGAGGGGTGTTTTTATCCCCACGTTTAAAGATACACACAATAAGGCTTTGTGTCCAAGGCTTAGGGAAGCCTTATTTTATTGCAAACTTGAGGAGTTTTTGTATATGAGTGATGAGGATAGACCTTCCCATTTTGAAAAATTCAGCTTGGTATCCTACAATATCTCTATCTTTCCCATTAGCGAGTTGCTTAATCCTAAAATATACGACTTCCAAAGAAAATATATCCTTCTCTATAGGAGTGTTCAATATAGTGCCCATGGTGTCAGTGGAATCATAAAGATTCTTAAGATAGATATCCCAGTTCTTTAAGGGGATTGAATTATTTTATTTTGTTTTATGAATAAGAATATTCCTCCAAAACTTTTTAGGCTCAACTTTAAAAAGGTGAAGAATATGTTCTTGCCTCCTATTTATATAAAATATTTTCTTCCTTTTGATAAGAGCTTTGTACATATATTTTTTTCAAGCTTTACAATTTCGTTAGAAACATTTCTGATTTATTTCCTAAAGATTTTATAATTATTATCATACCAAGAATTGGAAGTTCTATTATTATTTTTATACAACACCTCAGTAGAGAACTTGTTAATGGCAGTGGAAAGGGTTGTAGTAACAATGTGATAGATGTGACCAATGTTATCACTATAATTTAATAAATCTAAATCCCCTCTTAAATCCTTTAAGAAGAAATCCATTTTACTTTTGTCAAAACAAATGCACCTTTGACTATCACAATTCTCTTGCATGTGGTTGGTGTGCATGTCAAGGTTTAGAGTTAGGGTTAGAGGCATATGACTAGAATTAGGCTCGTGGTCATTTAGGAAGTCAAAATTTACAATACATTTCAAGAAATGGGTATCAAATATCGCTTAATCCACAACACTAATTCCAAGCCCACGAATGCAAGACATTTAGCCAGAGGTTGGCCACCTATTTGTTCCATTACAAATTATAAGGCCTTGGTAACTACAGAATTTGATTAGCTCAGTACCAAATAAGTTCTCGGTAATGTCTTCAAAATTTTCTTTTGAACATACTAACTAAGTTAAATACCTCATCTAGCCAGAGGGGATTAGGGTGAGAGTTATTACTTAGGAGAGTAGCTTGGTTAGTAGTCATTCTAGCATTGAAATTCCCTATCAAGAGGATATTACCTTCATTCCTTAGATTGTGAATATCATGTTCTAAGGTATTGAATGGAAAGTTCTTATCCAGGTTCTTTTTCTCATAGGAGGTAGAGTTGATAGGAGCAAAATAACAAATTGCAAGATAAATCATATTGGTGTTAGAGTAAAAAAATTGATCCAAATGTATTGATTGAGGGGGTTGATCTTATGAAGTCAAATATGAGAAGAAATATTATTTTTTATATAACATTTTATTTCTCCAAAACCTCTACGAGAGGATATCTTGTTCTAGGTTAGCCGAAGAATGAATATATCTGTGTGGGGGACCTTAGATTCATCATGCTCCCAAGTTTCCACTGATAAAATAAGATCAATATCACTTGGGATCCAACTTAACATAAGACCTTTATGACATATAAAACCACAACAATTCCAGAAGAGGATCCAAAGTGTTCCCTATTCCTATTTATCACTCTTATTTTTGTCTCTATATCTAATAATAACTTTCTTAACTCTAATTATTGCCCATTTTCCTTCCTTTCTTGCCTCCTTTGCCTTTTCAATCTCTTTCCTTAGTTCAACTTGTTCTTCTGGAATAATATCCTCATTTATAAAGATTCCTGACCCTTTTAGGCTTGTAGGACCAGTCTATGTTTATGCTCGAGCATATTTCCCACCCCTTTTTCTTTTGTTAGATAAGTTGTTTGAATTTGTGACTTAGTTTTATTTGTTCTTTTACTATTTTTAATGTGTCCTCATCATTCTACTCTTTTGTACCAATGATTATAAGGTTCAGGGCTCTTTTATGTCACTTATGATCTAGTTCAATTAGTTTTTTCATTTCTTATTTTATGCGTTTGATGTCTAGTTTATTCTTTGTGCTACTTAGGGTCGAATTATTATTTAGTTTTTCTTTTAATTCTTTAATCTCGTCTCTCAAGGTGCCATTTTCTTCAACCATTGATTTTTTTTTGTTATATTTCTTGCACCCTTTCTTTTATTCCTTGGAGTTTAGTCTCGAGTGCTACCATTTTATTTTCTAATAATTTGTAGTTGTTGTCAAGCATTGTGGATATTTCTAGCTTGTGTTCCATATGCATTGTAGATAATTCGAGTTTATGCTGTGTAAGAATTGTATATAATTCTAGTTTATGTTCCCTCTTCTTTTTTTTTCTCCTTGATTTTCTAAAGAGTCAATATGATCATTGAGACTCTCTAAAGTGATTTTTCTTGGCCTCCCTTTTCTAGATGCAGGATTAGACATATGGGGAGAAGTACTCATAATTTTAACAAATAGAAATACCAAGAAAAATATAGAATATGTAAAAAGAACTTATTCAACTGGGATGTTTGTGGAAGAAAAATCACCCTAGGCCCAAGTATTTTCTGAACAGCCACGAATTATATTCACCAAGAAGCATATATAAGGTTCATCGCCAAGTCACAAAGATAATACTAGTGTTCTGATCAAAGCCAAACATTTTGATATGTTTGTGTGTGTGTGTGTGTGTGTATCTACGTATACATACATACATACATACATACATACATACATACATACATACATATATATAGATGGGTGACACTATGGCATTTCATTCACAATGGATCAAGTGTCGCAAAGATTAAGGTTCACCGTTTATTATCATTTAATATATATTAAGTATCGCAAAGATTAGGGTTTGTTGTAGAGACCCACCGCAAATATCAAGTGTCGTAAAAAACCACTACTTAAAAAAAAAAATGAATAAATTATAAAGAAACTTTTTTTTTTTAATATTTGAAAAGGACTTTTTTTTTTTTTAATAGGATTAAAAAATATTAAAGATAATTAAAAAAAAAAACATCCGCATCTCAAACATCTGACCTTTTGCAATGTCATTCCCCACTTGTGATCAAAGACATGTCTCCCATTTGAACATGGTGGGGAAAGTACCTGAACCCTATAGTCTCTTGGAATTCATGCTTCGGCATAGGAAGAGGGGGGGCTAGTTACAAACATTTATGAGTGTGTATATTGTTATTATCTATATTATATGTAATGTCTATTATATATATATATTATATTAATTTTATATATATATTATATATATATAATGTATATGGTGACACTGTGGCATTTAAATTCACAATGGATAAAGTGTCGCAAAGATTAGGTTTCACCGTTGATTATCATTTAATATATATCAATGTAGAGATTAGGGTTTGTTGCAGAGACCCGCCATAGATATCAAATGCTGCATAGACCCACCTTGAAGATCTAATGCTACGATTCATACAAGCCATAGAGAAAATGAGTTCCAAAGATCAAATGTTACAATTCATACGAGTCGCAAAGATCAAATGTTACAATTCATATGAGTCGCAAAGATCAAATGTTATGATTCATACAACCCACTACAGAGATCTACAAAACATTAGAAAGACGCACTACAGATATCAAGTGTCGTAAAACCCCACTACTTAAAAAAAACAAATGAATAAATTATAAAGAAACTAATGTTTTTTTTTAATATTGAAAAAGAAAAAAAAATAGCATTAAAAAATATTTAAATAAAACCAAAAAAAAAAACATAGCATCTCAAACATCATGACTTTTTGCAGTTATCCATTCCCCCACTTGTGACTCAAAATAACATTGTCTACCCATTTGAACAATGGGAGGGAAAGTTATCTGAAACCCTATAGTCCCTCTCGAAGTCGCTCCTTCGAGCATAGGAAGAAGCAGTGGCTAGTTACAAATATTTATGATGCTTGGGGTAGGGGGTGGCCAATTCCAAATATTATGATGTTTAGGGTGGGGGCATCCAAAGAAATCATAAATGTTTTTTTAATATTTATTTTTTAATTAATTTTCAATAATTTTTAATTTATTTTAAGTACTTTATTAAATTATTTTTATATGTATATCGGATTTTTAATATTTCATTTAATAAATTTTCAAAATATGTGTTTCTTCATATTTAAAAAATAATTATTTTTCATCATGTGTGTGTGTGTGTGTGTTTATGGTAAATTGCAACACTTTGTATTCATTTCCAAAACAAAATGGTTGCATAGCTATCATTTCCAAATCCTCCCAACAATACAAAAGATGTTAAAATACCCTAAACACCCACATTAAATTAAGATCTTGAGCAAAAAGATGCTCCTAAGTTCAACAGTTTCCAATACTACAGGCCTTACATATGTAGTTACAAAATCTAGCTTCACCATCAAAACATTAAACCAAATAAACCATAATTCCAGGATAGTAGTGACCAAATCGCTCTTGTCCAAGAACAGTAAACATGAAAGGAGAAATAGATAACATGAAATTTGAATCACAACTGGTTTCAATCCT
This sequence comes from Pinus taeda, assembly GCA_000404065.3. NCBI lineage: Eukaryota > Viridiplantae > Streptophyta > Pinopsida > Pinales > Pinaceae > Pinus > Pinus taeda. Next base: position 101,101 of record APFE031294177.1, read on the forward strand.
TCACAACAACTTCTTCAGAAAAATACGAGCAATGCCTTTACTCCTAAAAACGAATGAGAAGTATCCATAAGGCGCCTAGAACCATAAGGGAATACAACATGCCATAGTGAACCCACGATGTGCAAGAGTTTTGATGCTAATAGGAGGTGACAAACAACAACAAACTCCAAAACGATAGCGTTGTGTTATAACTTCAAAGAAACATAAAGGTTTCTTGGCACAATTACGACCAAAGCCAAATAGAGAAAAACCAACCCAGAGTTCATGGTGCAAAGGATCCCACAAATTCAAACCCAATGGTCGAGGTGTTCTTGTGAGCCATAAACAACCGAGAAATGAAAAATGTGCACCATAACACATAGATGTCAACAAAAACAGGAATAGGGTAACGTCTTCACAAAAAAGCACTGAAACAGTGTCACCAACACAGCAATGAGGGCCATGACCACACGTCTTAGAAACAGAAACCAGAGTGGCCATACTAATATTCCAACTATAAAGACTTAAGGCCATCTAGAGGTACACAGGAACAACAAAAATACAAAATTAACCATTGTGATATCCAAAAGAAGTGGAGCAAGAGACTAGACAATTATCCATTATGAATCAAATTGTCAATGAGAATAATAATCCAGAGCATTATACTTTAGAGCCAAAATATAATGAGGACCACCATGGAGAGTCCATACATGAAGGATGCATGCCAAAATTTATAACAAGAAATCATGAAACACACCATCTCTAGTCGTGATCAGAGGATATTATAGTAGGCGCCAACGCACTATCAGTCGAAAGATCTGTGAGATCACTGGAGGCAAAATCGTTCACTAGGAAGCCTTCTACATGAGCCAATCGAGAATCCACATTATCCAAGTAGAACCTTTGGTTTTGAATCATATTTTTCATGTCCTCCAATGAAGATAATACATTGTATTTCTCCACTTGCTTATCTTTGAAAAATCAAATGCAACATGGTAGCCATTTGTTGGTGTAAAGTCAAAGAATTCATAAAGTGGAGTTGTGTTTTCCTGAATCTACCAGGATAAGAAACCCATTTCGTATCCTCCCCCGCCAACTCATAATCATAATGATAAGGTTGGTCCCCTTCCTCTTTACATTCCAACAATAAAATTTCCTTCCTCACCTCTAGAGGAGAAACATCAAAGAAGGCATTGAAAGAGTCATAGGAAAAACGACAAACCACTTTATACCCTACATAGCCTCCACCACCCCTCCTACTACTCACTCTCTGCGTAGGAGGAATGAGCACAGGTGCAAGGGAACACTGAGTACAAATATTGAAATAACCTCTACTTATAAAACAAGAAAAAGGACGAAACACAAAACCCTGAGATCCTGATCTGAGGACTACTAAATCATCACCCAATTGTCACACTACAGGAGAAAATTCCAGTCAATTCTCAAGCTCACCATTGCTCAGAAACATGGCACAACCTAGAAACAAGTAGTGAAAATCCCTTATACATAGACTTAACACAATGAAGCTATGATAATGCCTTGAACCCTTAACATTACCAACAAACAATGGTCTTAGGACAATTTGACCAAATTGAAATTGATCAAATATACTAAGACCCAGAACAACAAATGCAGATGCTAAACTCTATTGAAATGGAGAGAAGAGATAAATCAATACTACCCAAATAGAAACATTCACCCTCAGTGAGTAAGAAATCGCCCTTGAAGACCCATGAAAACAAATTAATTGAGAAATCACCCTTGAAGACCCAGGAACATAAATTAAATGAGGATAATTATCAAAACCATGACACAAAATTAACAATTGTGGGTTAAATCCTGTGACAAACGTTAACAAACTGACCAGAATAATAAGGAGGAACTAGAAACACTCTAGAAGAGAGAAAAACCATATATGCCACTCCTAAAGGTGAAAACCATAATGAAACTTCACTAGTATGAAAACATTAATGGAGGTAAAGGACTTGTCCTCATATCTACTCACAATAATTTTGTACCATTGCCATTCAATCACCATAACTATCAATTTAAATCTATGAGCCCACCAATAAACCAGCACGTGCTTGACACCTAACCTCTATCACACAATGGAGGAGACATTTAGGAGGATGGCACACCCTCCAATGAATATCTGACATTCGAGATAACACCCCCATCAGGGTCTAACCTGTGTTCCTCCAACAAACACTATAGATGCTTTATTCCTTCCTCCAAACTAGTAAGAGGTCGGCTCGCATCTAATTCAAAATTTTGATATTTGCAACCCAGGTTCGCTAGGAAATGTGCAACCTTGTTACTTGATATCCTAGGATGTAGTACTATTACACATTCCAAATTTCAGAGCAAGACATTTATACTTCTAACTATGCCTTCCAACCACAAACTCTTCACTATTTGCCTTGGAGGTTGTATGTGTGTGTGTGTGTGTGTGTGTGTGTGTTCGTTGTTATGTTATTTCAATATTTTAACCTTTTTAAATCATTTCATTTTCTTGTTTGGTATTTTCACTTTTGTCTTTTATTTTCTATTTTCTATTTTTATTTATTTATTATTTTTACAGTTTTATTTACAATAATAATAAGCTTTTAGGCCATGGGTCATGGTTTCTAAAACTTATAATTTTAAATTCTCTTTAAAAAAAGTGTTATTGATTATACTTTTTTTTATTTAAAGGTGGTTTTAAGATATTGGTTCCATGGGTATTAGTTGTCAATGCCATAATTTTAAAAAACTTGCAATTTTATCCCTCAAAAAGTGGGGATTGGGGGTGTTCTACTAGGAGAATTACTTCTCAATTTAAGGGTTGATTTAAAGGTTTTAGTTACAATGTTATTGGTTATAAAAATCATAGGTTTCAAAGAAGTTTTAGTTTTAATGTTAAGTTGTAGTTGACAATATTAGAAAACTTTTAAGGCCATGTTTACAAAAGGTGGTAATTTTAACTTTAAAAAAAATGTTTTATCAACAATACCACATTTGGAAATAGGGATAAAATAACCATTGAATGCAACCTTTACAAAATGAGGAGATTGGAGGGTTCTCATCAGGTTGGTAACTATGTTGGAATTGAATGGAACCAAAAGAAAAACTAAATTCTATAAATAGCTCAAAAAGAAGTGCACCAAAGAGAAAAATATAGCCTTGTATGTCTGTGCTACACAAAAATGCACACGTACACAAAAAATAAGTTGGATACTCCAAACATAAAAGAACACCAAAGAAGTGGGCTCTCGTATGCATAAATTACATTGAAAAGGAGATCATGAAGATCACACGATGAGATTTTGTGTTGTGTATTTATACACAATTTAGTTTATGAGTCATTTCAAGAAGGGATGCATCCCTTCAATATGGGGCTATGACTTACAAACAAGGGCATATAGCCCAAGAGTGTTATTGAGCCTACATATCAAGTTTGACTAGGTTAGCCTTAAGCGTACCTAACAATACATTAAAATAATAAAGAATGTCGCATTAGCCATAACTACAAGAATAATGTTATATATGAATGATTCATGGTCACATGCATGGACTAGACGAAAAAATCTAATAAAACCCCTTAATGTTGAGTAGAAGGCTAGAGCACCTCCCCTAACTCCAAATCACTTCCTCATAAGACCATCATGATAATCAATGGTTGACACTAAGCTCTATGGTGTTTAGATTATAGGAGTCATAGTTTAGCAAGGACATCAAAATATTTAGTACTTATTGGTGGTGGAGAATAGTCCTCTTGATAGTGCTCAAATGTGCCAAAAAGAATTTTAGAGACATAAAATTGATAACAAGAAGAGTCAATAATCTATTCAACAAGGGCTCAAGGTGGAGGAGATTCCTCCTCCTAACACAATATTGATGGACTAGTAAGAACTCTACTACATAAATAAGGCTGGAGATATACCACTTAGGTATAGGCCTTGACTTATCTGAAGGAAGAGTGATTGCTATAGGATAATTATGAAAGGTGTGACCATCATTATTAAATAATGGAGTTGAACTATAAGGGGCATCCACAACATGACAACTAGATTATCCATTGGCAAGGCCAGATTATTTTGCAACATGAGCAATGGGTGAACTACAAACAAGAGTTTTTTGAAAAGGTGAAGATACATTTGCAATAAGAAGACTAGACGAGTCACCAAAGGTGTCCACATAAATCATAGGAATCTACCCAAATATTGTTGAAGGAGTAACTTGAGAGAGTACTTTTAGAAGTAGAAAGAGGACCATTAAAACAAGGCCATTTAGAAGAGAACTTGAATGGTGATGAGAAGCAACATGATCCATGAAGGCATGCTTAGTGGAATCTTCTAATAGAAATAATGGGAACAATGTTTGCATGTTGTGACTGGGAATCTTGTTAAATATAGGCTATCTATATTTAACCACCATGTGAGTGGTGGGGAGATAAGGGATGTATCCATAAATAGTTTAAATGTTGCTAGTTATATTGTAGCAAGAGTTTGGAGGTGTAGATATGTTTGGTCATTCATTAGGAGCATGGGCCAATGCTTGAGATCTAAGAATTCTAAAATGTGAAATAGAAGGTTTGTTTCTATATCTTTTCTCATAAGAAGTCATACAATTGACAACATATGTAAATTCTCTATTGGTGATATGGGTTGCACAAACCATGACCTCTCCCTATAATGAAAAACTCCATGATATCCCTATTCCTTAGTTTTTCTACTTCATTTCTAAGAATGATTATTCGACAAGAGAAGCCTTAAGATACTAAAAATGACTAGAAAGAAATGTTGATGTATTCACCTTCAGCATCAATCTTGTTACACTTGATATCCCTATTGCTTTGAATTTCTACAAGAGATTTCTTGGAACTTTCCAAACACCTTACCCTTAGATTTAATGGCATATACCAAAATAAAACAATACAAAACATCAATTAATGCAAGGGAGCACTTATCCCAACCAATAGAACATGTAGCCAATGTCTACATAAGTTATTATAAACTAGTGCAAGATGTTGATATGCTTGCAACACTTTTGCCTTAGGAAATGAATCCTATTAATGTTCCCTACTACACACACATCACAAACATCACTAGATGGTTCAATCCATGAAAGTTCATTAGCCATATGTAATCAACTCATATGTCACAAATATCAATGATTAGTGTGACTAAGTTATTGATGTCATAGTCATAAGGTCTCCACTTAGTCAATCTATCATAGTACTTATGTTTTTGGGATCTTAAAGAATAGAGCCTAATCTCACTAGATATTGATAAAACCCTCCCAAAATCTTTTTGCTGAATGCCCCCAGTATATCCTTCTAATAAAAATAAACCCTATTTTTAACATATATCTCCTATTTTTACCTAATATTAAATTTTATAACCCCCAATACCTACAATGTACTCACTCTACTTTTCACAATTTAAAAACCCCTTTTATGAATGAATGTTGTAAGATATTGGTCAATAGGGTGAAGTTCCCATGTCCATAGCATCATGGTGTCATTAACATTGGATACCATAGTATTTTTTTTTCTTTAAGGAAGAAGTCGCCCCCCATAACTTTCATTTATGATCATGTTTGTTACAATAACTTGAGGAAATAACCTTGAAGAAATCACTTGGTGTCCTTTACATTTTATCAATATACGAAGAATTTGACCTTTTAATTGTGTGTGTAATGCGATAAATAGAAAGAATATTTGGGACAACACCTAGAACATCAATAACATCTCCAAACTTAGTTTTATCAATGACATCACCACAACCTATGACCACCAATAACCACTTTCTCTTCACTATGTCATTGTCTATAATTATAGATAAGGTGTCTATGTTTGGTCATAAGGCATGTAGCTCTATAGTCAACAAACCACTCTCATTTAGAAGAGGATGACCAAAGAGTAGAGTGTGTTTCTAAAGCTCTAGTATGTGGAGATATGGTCTTATCATAAAAAAGGTATTTAGTGCCTATTTGTTGCTCTTGCGAGATTTTCATTTTTATAAAGATGATTAAGGAAAGACTTGAAGGAATGCCCCTTCTTATGACAATAGCCACATACAACATTTTTTCTTATTCTCCTTAACCTTAATCAAAATTATATCTAAGAGGGTTAAGGCAAAATTTGAGTGAGATTCATCTTGAGGGGGCAATTATCCCATAATCCTAAAAGTAACTTGATGCTAAATGAGATTAGAGAAAACCCCTCAAGAGTAGCAGTTGTATAATCCTTGAAAAATAAAAGAATCTTAAAAAATATAAGAGAAAAATATTTGAATGACTTTTCTTCTTGCTTGAATAATATCAACCTTCATTTGTCACTCCTCAACTATGTTGAATTCACCCATCCTGAAGTTGAGTGGTTTAGTTCAAGTTAGATGACTTGAGCGGTATTCACCATTCTACAAATAATTTTGAAGGTAACCTAGATTTCCTTCCTACTTTTGTCATCCTTGGTCAGATAAAAGAGGTTAAGATTGTCATAAAGAATGATCAACCCAAGGGTTTGGCCCTTCAAAGATATAAAGTAATAATTTTCGTCATCATCATAAGAAAGTAGACTCACCAATTCCATCCATAAACCTTTTCTATTGGTGTCCAACCTATAGATTCGAAGTGGTTGAAATAAAGAATTCATTTGATCAACCCAAGAATTATGGTTGACCCATTTAGATGAGGAAACAACCACTTTGAATCTATATGTTGAACAATGATAGAATGAAGGCTCCTTGTGGAATGAAGACTTAAACTATTCACCCTTATAGATTCACATGGTACAACACCCTAGGTAGCCCTATGAATGAAGACATTTGTCTTAAAGAAGGGTAAAAAGTGATAAAGAACTCCCTAGAAGGAAACCACAACTCCAGAGTAGGGTCCATATCTCTAGAAACCCTAAAGAAACCCTAGTAGGGATGATCCAAGAAAACCCTAGTTCTACACCATCATTAAGATGCCATTAGTGAATAATTTTTGGATAAAAAAAAAAAGAGTTGAGGGAGTCCACTTCACAACCTCACTCCCTCACTATACCATGCAAATTCACATGTGAAAGAAGGAATTGAATAGAACAAAACACTAAAGCCCAAATTCTATACTAACTCAATAACTAGTGTGCTAGAAAAACTTAAAGATGTGTGTTGAACTATCATCTTCCTTAACTCAATCGCAAATTCCATGAATATTCTAGAATATAAACAAGAATCTGACTAATATATGTTCAACCCATCTTAAAGTCCATTTTTTGACCTAGCTCCACTAAATCGCAAATTTCTAAATATTTCAAAATAGTAGTATTACCGCTCCTACTACCATGTGAAATAGATCTTTCCTTTAGTTTTCAAACAATTATGATGGTTAAGCTAAAAAGATGATGCCTTATGGACTTTGCTGCTGTTTTGAGTTTCTTACATAACCTCATTCCTTTTGACCATGTTTTGTATTCCATAGGAAATATTTTGATTTAAAAAAAAAAAAAAAAAAAACCTTACAAATGCTTTTAAAAAATTATGACAATATCATTTGACCATGTTCTGTATTCCAAAGGAAATATTTTGATTTTCTTTTTTTTCAAAGAATCCGTACAAATCATTTTGAAACGGTTATGACACAATAAAGGCACCGTGTGGATTGGATTATTCTTCCTCTGCATGCTTTATGCCAGAATGCTATATGTCATGTAATGATGGCTTTTTACTCTGGTAACGATCATTCGGGGGATCTATTTAGTGGCTATGAAATTGATAGCTGGTTGAAATGCTGACAGGTTATGCACATTGCTGCAGCGGTGGAATTGAACTCAAAATTCATACCAAAACTGCGGCGCCTGCAATATACATTGGAAGCTAAGGTATATACTTAAAACAAAGTCTAATGAGTAATGATAAAGAAATGGGTAATATTTATAGTTGTTTTAGGATTTGTTATTTAATTTAATAAGGTAGAAATGCTGTATAAAAAT